>CAJVPZ010002981.1:0-11600 GCA_910592135.1 Racocetra fulgida | reverse complement strand
CGAAGTTAAAGATAGTTGGTTTAAGAAGAACAACAAGTGAGTTTTCAACACACTCTTTACCGAAGTTTAAGAATACCCACAAACCAAAATCCTCTACCAAACTCCACTTTTTGCGCTTTTCGAAATTTTCACCAAAAAGTGGAAAAACAGTATACCCCCAACAAAAGATCAATACAGTAATTACTGTCGAAAAAAGAAAATCACGTATATGTATACATGTCTACTTTGGGATAAATAGTGGTAGATAATGTGATAATGTTTGAAGCACTGCAAAAGACCCGCTGACCTAGTTGGGATAGCACTGAAAGTTTCGATCTTGAAGCTCTACTTCAAGACCAGATAATTTTTAAGATTTTTATATTCTGAATATAGACATAAATAACTAGCGTAGAGTTTAGTCTAGTTTATTTGTAGTACTATATAATTTTTACAATTCGGTATGGATTTAATAGTGCTATCTTTGTTTCTTTTCTTTGTTTTCTTTTTTTCGTTATTTGTTTTATTTGGTTTTATTGGTTTAGGTGGACCAAAACTCAACACCATAGTATTTCTTCATTTTTGTTATGCCCTTTGTATTTGTGTTTGTATTTCATTTTGTAAAAAAGAAAGCTAACTTTGATACGGTGTGTAATACTAGCCCATGACCAAAGGACAACCTCTAGTAAGTTAGGGGTCCAGAAAGAGGCTTGAAGTCCACTGAGGCAAGTTATACCTGGCAAAAGCATGGGTACGTCACTTTACAGATGGATTAGTTATAGCTATTATTAGGGAATGTAAATTTCTTAGTATAGTTTAATCTTAATAAAAAATGGCAAGACAGCTGAATTATAAAAAAAAAAATTTTAAATTTACTTATTCTATTAAAAAAATTTATAAAAAATTTAATATTTATAGTGTACTACATATAGTACATTTGAAACAACAAAAAATAGCAGTTACAAAGAAATTTTTTTTAAACAAGTTTATTATTAATATTAAAAAAAATTCTGCCAAACTATACTATAATATTAATCAGATTTTTGTATATAAGGCCATACAAAATTAATTTTGTTTTTCATAACATTAAATTTTAAAAATAATCTGGCTGGCTGGCTTTTTCTTTTAAATTTTATATATAAAATTTTATAAAATTTTTAAAACATTTTTTTTAAAACCCACCAGACTATTAAAATTTGACCCGGCCGGGTTATAAGAAACAATTAATTAAATTTGTATAGCCTAAAAATTATTTATATATATAATTTTCTAGATTTTTAATCTATTCTTCTAACTGTACTACCAGTAGTCTTTAGACCTAAATCCTATCTATTAATTATAGAAATATAATGATAGATTCGGATTCACATTTTAAGTACTCGATTTCTTACTATGTTTGGTTTGCTGAATTTATCAGGTTGATTGTTAAATTAACTTGTGTGCAATTAATAAAGGTCAACGTTTGAGTATTTTCCCAGAAAGTTTTTTTTAGCTTTCATAATAAACGAATATTGAGAATTTTGTATTAGATTTAAAAAATGTAAACCATAAAATAATAACAACCCTTTTGAAAAAATGATAAATCTATTTTCCCAAGAGAATTAACCAAGATGTTTGTTTAATAAAAATCTTTTTTAAAAAAATAAAGACAAGAACATGACCAATTTTGATAATCGGTTAAATATTACTGCACATTTTTAATGCTATAGTATGCGTGGTTAATTTATTCCACACAGTTTTAAATTCTTTACACCACGATGATAATATTCGTTTATGCAACAATTTTTCGATAAGAATATGACAAACAAGATCAATACGTGGCTAGTTGAATTTGTACAAGTAATCCTTTTTTAGCATGCCATATACCAATACATATATACGTATTCAAGCTCTTCAGATTTTATGACATTCCTTTTGCTTGCAAATATCATTTAAAATTCGATCCTCAAGTTTCCGTTTTTTGCTTTTATTTACACGGTTTGTATACTCAAATTTAGACAAAATTACTCGAATTTTTACTAATAAAATCGTGGCAGCCCATTAAGTGAAATATGTTTCTGGGCTAATTTTACCATTGCACAGGACCAAACCTTAAAAATTTCTATTTTTGCAAATTAAAAAATTAGATTCCGGCCAAATTATGTTGACACAGCCGTTGGCCAATCCAAATCGAGGATCAACCCTGACACCTGAATCCTGCGCGTTACGCGTAGGATTTTTGAAGAAATCGCGATTTGCCCATCTCTCAATTGTTTTGATTTTTTTTTAGATTCACGTCACCTGATTGTGGTAAAATTACATCATTTTACAAACATCTTTATGCTTGTTTTTATTTTTTACTTTTTACATTTTGTTTTTTATAATTTTTTATTAAAAATCTATAGTATATATTAATAAACCGCTTGACTGAGACGCACGAACACTGAAGAAACTTCATGTTTAAGGTATATATATATATATTACTGAATAGTTGCTGGATTGATATGTATTACGTTTTCGACCTGAGCTGTAGTTGAAGAATTTGAAAGCACATCGGGCCACAACTTTTAGTTGTCAACGTTCGTTCTTCTTCATATAGCTTGGAGGGTAACCAACTAGAAAATAGTTGCGACGGAAAAGGTGGTGCATAAAATCGGCAACCGGAAGCTCTTCGTGGCCACATTTATTGTGAACGTCCTTGCATGATTATTCAAATGAGCAATTATTCATTTTTTTGGGGGTTTTTTTTTTATTATAAAAAAAAAATATTTTAGGTTACTTCACGAACAAGGCCGACGAATATAAATAGAACATCTTAATATTTCGTTCTACGTATTACGAAACTTTCGGTTTTATATAAAGAATTTTATACTTTATGAATAAACGATTAGTATTCTAATTAGTATAGTGAATTTTTTATTGTGATTGACTAGTTTTTGTATAGTTTTGTAATTTGAAATAAAAAATAATAAAATTAATAAAAATATGATTTTAAATAGTTTTTACGTTAATGAATTCGGATTAATTAAATTAATTGTTTAATAATAATCGAATATCTTTGATTGATTTTAAATTTTAAATTGATAAGTTACGACAAAATTCTAAATAAAATAATAAAAGAATTCAATTTCTACTTTATATATTACAAATTTAAAAACAGTAATCGATCAAAATTTTTTATTTAATTATGATTGTTCGTTTGTTTGGTTATTTTTTTTAAAAATAGGATATTAATAGTATTTCAAATTAATGATTATTTTTGTTAGAATTGATCGCATTAATAATAATAATAGTAATTCAGTAATTAGTAACATAATTTAGTCACAATGTAATCGATCTCTAAACAAATTATTAAAAAAACTACTTGATAAAATAATTTCAAACCTATTCATTCTTAATTTAGACTTGAATGTAATCGAATATAAAATCTTTAGAAACGATAAGTATGTATCAAATGAATGTTAATCAAAACTATCCATTCTAATCGAATATAAGTTCTTAAGATTTAGAAAACGATAAGTATGTATCAAATGAATGTTAATCAAAACCATTCATTCTTAATTTAGACTTGAATATAATCGAATATAAGATCTTAAGATTTAGATAACGATAAATATGTATCAAATGAATGTTATTAATAAGATGCTTTAAAATTGCATACAATGCGATTAATGCGAATTAAGATGGCGATCTTTATCAGGCATATGTAATAAATAATGTAAATCTCATCAATCAATACAAAAAAACAAAAGATGTTTTCTGTTTATTTATTTAAATAAAATGAGAATTATAAATTATTACTTAGGTTTATTATGAATCGGAAATATTTCATATTCGCTTATAGCAAAATGTGTTTTCTCTAATCATTTTTCATATGCGTTAACATTCATTATTTTGTTCGAAATTATTATGCATGTGAAGATCACCACTACCAAAACTTATACCATTATCTGAAAAAAGACAAAAAAGTAGAGATTGAATGATACCATTTTTCCATGAAAAGATAAGGCTTTCATCACATGCTGTATAGGTATTAAATGGTTTATTCCGAGAGAGGATTATAACCATCAAGAATTTCATCGGTATCTTTAACTTTCATAACTACAACGAGGTTTGTTTTTTTTTATCACATAAATTCCAAAATGAATTCTTGTTAAAGCCATCTCTGCTTTCACGAAGAAATTTAAAATCGTATGAGAAATATTGCAAATACAAGGATAGTTATAAGATGTCAGCTGTGTAAGTTGAAGATCGTTAACAGAGATTCACATTCGGAACATGTAATCTAAAAATTTTAGTCCAGAATTTAGGGTTAGGTCAGACCGGAATTATGCTGATGCCGGCCGGGTTTTTTAATTGATCAATTTGACCCGGGTCAAGTTTAACTTGACCTAAAAACCAATTTGACTGTAACATAAATATGCTATATTAGAAGTAATAATATTATTTATAATATATTCTTCTATTATTAAAATTTGATTTGCTCATTCGTTTTTTAAATATTCTATTCATGTTGTTATATAATCAAAGATTACATAATTTAAATGAATTCAAAGACAACTTATATACGTATATTATGTTAGAAGCATAATAGGTAAATCACTATAGCAGAAACCCACTTTTGTTTCCTAAATTATTAACTAGTGCTAAATCGTAAATGTGAACATACTAGTAACAAGTGATTTTATTCTTCACGCGCGTGCCAATTTGATTTGAAATTTTATATCACTTACCTATTTTCGCATTGATCACATAATTTAAAGCTAAATTAAATTAGCAAACAATATGAGACACCAAAGACTTGAGATAATGTTAAGACACATAACCCCATAGTTGAACCATCATGACTTTCATACATGATAAAACAAATGCGCAACATGAGTCCAAACAAATGTAACACCCCGCAATTTGTTTTTCCCGATTTAGATAAAACGTCAAATAGTTCAGAAAAGTTAATAATTAACCTTGTTAACCAAAATTTATAAGTAATTTATACAATATTATAATACATTAATATTGTTATTAAATCCCGATACCAATTTTATAAGACGTTTTTGTTTGCAAAGTGAAACGCAATCAATTATTTTAATTGATTAAGCAAAGTATATTCCGGGGTTTTTCAGGATGACAGTTTTTTTGACATGTATGTATTACGTTACATTAAGTAACAGTACATTAATAACAGTCAAACATGGAATTCTTCAAAGTGTAAGAAATTAAGTGTAAAATATTAATTGCATTACTTTCATTCGGATAACTTATTTCTAGAATTAATCATTCTTTCTTTACTTGTTTCATCTAACAAAGAAAAATACGGCATGTACATGTGTCTTTGGTGATTACTACGTATTGAAAGTTTTACAAGTTAACACTTTTTTTCACCATTTTTTTTAATATCTTTATTTCACGACATATGATAATCAAAAAATAATAAAATAATAAATAATATTAATTACGATAAATTATGTAGTAATTATGTAGTATGCATGTAAATTTAGCAGTGTTAAAAATTAAAATAACGTTACATGCATATACATATTTTAAATGAATAATAATTATCATGTGATACTAAAATTTGAGATACTACAATTTGAAATACCCAATTATTATCTGTTATGTATTATGATATTCAAGTTTTACGAACAACTCGCTTTATCAAGGTTAAAAGAATTTTCCATTGCTAACCCCAAAATTCTTAATTTATCTTTCAAAATCTGAATGCATGACCATAAACTCTATAGAATTAAGTATTGTTTGCAATTTTATCACCTAAAAGTACGAGTACGCAACAACTTTGAACAACTTTGAACAAGTTGTAAAGTGATTGTACGACCCTCCCGTTGACGCATTGTTGGAAATGACGTAAACATTTACAAAAAATTGGGTTATTTTATGATCCCGAGAATGTTCATGTGCAAAAAAAAATTGGGTCATTTTAAAGTCATGCAGTAATCCTAAAAACCTGAAAATGTTCAGGTACAAAAAAAAAACCGTCGATATTAACAACGCCACGATCCGGTAATTCACTTGAATAAATTTGAAAATGAAGTCATCTTTGTTTATTGTTTCAGCCAAGAAATCCATATCGATATAAAGTTAAAAATCGTTATTTTTAGCACTATATATAGTATACAATATATTTAATTTACAACATCACTACGGTAGTATAAATGCTATGGCAATATATAAATGCTATGGCAATACATAAATGCTATGGCAATATATAAATGCTATGGAATATATAAATGCTATGACAATACATAAATGCTATGTCGTAATTAATTGTTCCGTAAGCCGCAATTCCATGCGCAGCGTTAAACGTTTAAGAATACTTTACAGCGGGTTAATACTTATCAGATCAAATGTGAAATTTCTATATTATTAATTTAAACATGAAAAAAATCTTGTAAACGCATTTGAAAATTCTTACTAACGCATTTTATTCATTATAACGAAATATAACGCAATCTTACGCATTTAATAACGATTTAAACATGAAATATCTTGCTAACGCATTTAATAACGAATTAAACTTGAAAATTCTTGTTAACATATTTATAATCACGTGAGACGTAAAATAAGAATCGTAAAGGGAACGACAATGCTGGTAAAATAAAAAAATCCGTTTCATAAATTAACGTCATATGAAACGACCCGCTTCAAGAACAAATAAGGAAAAGTCCAAACATTTTGAAAATTTGACAGTTTTTATATTGTGTTCTATTTTATTATACTTACATATTAATTAATTATATAGAATTCTATTTCAAATTTAATATTATTAATATAATTAAGTAATATAATTAAATAATATACTTTTATGTATTATAAAATTAAGTAATATAATTTAAGTAATTTAATTAATTACGAAATTTTGTTAGACAATGTTGTAATATGTGAATATTATGCGGCGAACCAACAAAGAAATTTGGAAATCATAAATAAAGAAAATATATACTAATTTTGTAAAAAAAAATTTTAGCCATAACTAAACTATAAAAAATATAAATATAATAGTGCACATGATTTAAGATAGGTTATGACATACTACATAGTTGATCCTTAACTAAGTATGGGATAAATGGACAACTAACGTTAGGCTAGTAGTAACTAAGTTACGAATTAATAATAAACGCGTAGGTATAAATTGAAATTGTAGGTATATATATAAATATAAATATAAATATAGATATATATATATATATATTGTAATACATATATCGGAAATTTCGACTTCCATCATCACAATGAATTGTGCATTGAATGGTACCCATATGATAACTTATGACCGAAAAAAATGATCCCGAGAAATTTGATACGTAGAGTCTCCGCATTCTTTATTTGTAAGAAAGACCCAAATAAGGAAATTAAAAAATAATCAGGTATAAATGATATAAATAAATACAACATTTCCATTAATGTTAAGTTTGTATCATGTTAAATGACATATCACATTTCAGTATTTACGTAAAATTGTGATTATACGTAGCGATTATACTACGTAGAGTACGTATAGATTTATTGCGCCACATAACTATCATTTCATATTTCTTTATCAATTTAAAGTTTTGGTTTGCAAACAACAAATAGGTTAGAAACAAATAGATTAGATACGTACATTACATACGTACGTACGTACGTACTTATTTACGTTTCCAAGAAGTATTACGTACAAATAAGTATTACAGTACGTATTCATTCTTTCGTCTTTAATCAAAAGCTTCGAGTTGGAGAGTTATCTGTAAGAGTATGTCATCAAAATACGCCAATAATCTATATTAGGGAGTTTGATACAACCTTTAAAATTTAAGTTATGTAATTATAGGGGACTTTGTAGTGAGTAATCATGTACCACATGTCAAAAAAAAAACTTTTATTTAGGCGTGTACTTTAAACAAATGTTTTTGTGGTTAGTAACTATAAGAACAATATTTATCTACTTTCAATTGTTTCAAACGTCTCAAATTAGAAAGCATTCAATGGTTGTTATTTGGCGTGACCCCTAAAGAGGAAAATTGTGGGGTAACTTCAGATCCGTCAATTATAATTGGCCACACGTGAGTATGGGTAGCACAAATACGATGGCGTTATCACTATGGTCATGTATCTGTATGCGTGTACTAAGCACGTGATCATATGCTAAAGGGAAACAATGATTAGTTATTCGCTTTCAAGTGAATTGTTTTCTTCAACTTTGATGGCGTATAAACAAGTAATATATAGAAGTATAGAACGAATACGCAGAACATACAGAACATACAGAATATACAGAATATACAGGAACGATTTTATTTACTGTAATTTACTGGTACTGTAAGAACGGAAAATAAGCAAATGACGAAAAATGATCGAATAATGTGTATAATGTCTGCATTCATTCATCTTTTTTGTCAACCAAAAAAAAAGAAAAAAACTTTAATTCGTTGAAAATAATTATTGGTCAATACAAGAATAATGAATGACAATGAATATAATGAATAATGTAGCAGAATCAAGGTTTATCAATTAAAATGTGGGAAAAGACTCAAATTATGCGTGATAAACCGTTCTTGGAATAATCCAGAGATGTGAAGATATGAAATAACATTAATGATTGCCGGAAGTTTCTGATATATAAATCTAGTACGTACGTATTTTAAGTATTGCGCGTTTTTTAAAAAAGCGGGTAATTATATAAATGGTATGCGTGAAAGGATAAAGCTTACGAATTTTACCGATCACACAAAAGTTCCGATCATTTGGTAGTCAGTTGGCCTGAGCGTCGTACTATCACGAGACCTTTATTTTTTTGTTTTAATCTTCGGCGTCAATAAAAATAACATCTAGCAAGCTAGGTCGATCAGCTGTAAATTTATGTAAGTAATAAAACAAATATAGCATTATCACAAAATCGAGACAATGCATTCAAAACAAAAAGGATACCCGTGAATCTCTTTGTACCCATTCTATAAATGATATGCTAGCTGTCCAATTATGATTGTTTGTTTGTTTTTTATTTTATTTCCGCAGTAAAGCATATACCGTTTTAGTTTCAAAGTAATTATCTTAATTTATCCGCGTTTTTCCTAAACTTTCTAAATATGGAAATGATATTCTCTTCTACATTAAAAAAAAATTTTCTACATAAAAAAAAATCCTATTACTTTTATATCCCATACGCGACTTTGATACTTTCACAGTGTATGTTTGAAATCACAAAACTTTTTATAATTAGTATGCTTAAAGTTATAATGTGTAACACATAATTAACCTGTCGAAATTATCAAACGCCTAACAATTCTGATCAATAAAAAATAAAAGATAATTTCAATATGCAGTGTATGAGTAAAAAAAAAAAATAAAAGATTCTTGCTTATTGCTTTTATGGAAAAGATGATTACTCATACATATTACAATACATTGATATATTTATTACAATATATTGACAGATCACACGCGTCCTCCGATCTGTAAAATAATAAACGTATCACGGAGGATGCGGAGAATGAGAAGGATGCAGAGGATGAGAAGAATCTGATTGAGATTATTCAACATTGTTCGCAGTTTTTTCTTTAATATTCTTTGATTTCCTTGTTCGCTTTTTTTGGTTTATCGGAACATTCTAAATATGATAAATATGACAAATATGACAAGCGCGATAAAAAAAATGGTTAAAATGATTATTAATACAATTGATAAATAGATAACGCGATAATTATTCCTGATAGATGGATAGGAAATAAAAAGCGCCTGTTCTAATATATATATATTTATAAAATATTTATTAAGTATCTATAAAGTATCTATAAAGTATTTATTAAGTATCTATAAATTATTTATAAAGTATTCATAAAGTATTTATAAAGTATTCATAAAGCTGATGCATGCAAAACTCCGCGTGTCTTTGGTGTGCCTCCTTATTCTATCGGTAATTCCATCATGCAATTTTATCATATAATTCATATTATATAATATTTTTTATTGACGTTAACACGCATATATATAGATATATATGTACGTGTATGTATGTATGCCCCAATAGGATAAAGTTTTTTTTTATGCTTCTTAGTATCTTTTTAGTACGTACTTTTTAGTACTTTTAGTACTTTTAGTATGTTTAGTATTTTTAGTATTTTTAGTATCTTTTTAGTATTTTTTTAGTATCCTTTTAGTACCCTTTATTTAAAGATCAACGAGTAAAGAGTTGCAATGAAGAGTTGCAATGAATGCGGTGTTTATTACTTATAGTTAATCCTAAAACCTGTGCTTAAATTACTTGATTAAAATTTCAATTGAATAAATTGTTTAAATTATTTAAATATGTTTGTGTACTAATTCTATTCGTTCACAACCCTTTCACTATGCTTTTCAATTCATAAATAGGAAATTTGAGAACAATCGTTTTTGCCATAGTTTCCTCAACTGTTATAAATTCCTATTGTTCTTTATTAAATCACAGATCAAATTAACGGGTCGAGACCCATAAAGCATAAGGTTATATGAAAAAGACAAAGGATATGCCTCTATTGTTTCCAAAGTTAATTATATTTTAATTTTGTTTATGATTCCGTGATTTACTGTATGTTACTTGATTCTTTTATTTAAAAAAATATATATATTTGTACATGTTTGTGTTTGCATGCCATGCGAACGAATATGTTTTAAGAATGCGTGCTCACATAATGTGATTCACTAGAAAATCAGAATGTGATTGTGTGGGCTGATTTTTTCTCTAAATCTAGTTTGCCTAGTTTTGCTTTCCAGCTGAAATTGACAATCGTGAATGTCTTGTCCCATTGTCAACCTAATGTATGTATATATATTTGATACGTCAGTTTTAAGGTTGATTATTGAGTTTGATTAGGCTTATTTATACTCAGCCTCTTAAATTAATAAAAATTACGTTAATGATTTTTTAATGATTTTATTAGAAATATGTCACCAAATATATATTCTATTATTCTTTTTTTTAAAAAACAACAATCCTAATTTTCTTGAATCCATACGTATAATTTATTATAATTTATCTATATTAATATATATAACTATATAGCGTTGTATATTTATTAATAGGATCTGATGTACGTAGTTTTGAAACGGGTTTCCTAAAATATAGTTAAAGTCTTACTTTTGATTGGCTAATAATTCACTAGAATTTTTACTTATTGTTCACTTATTGAATTTTATTAATAATTTATTACACAATATATCTATTGTATTACCTCACATTTCATGTTTAATTTGATTAACAAGGATACCTGGAATAGAATCGTCCCGGATTTAAAACTAAGTTATTATAAACCCTTCGTTGTATATGTTGTATATGTATATGTAATACAGTAAGTTTACTTAGAATAAAAAAAAAACATGGTTAGAATTTATTCTCTGCATAGTCCATTGTTCTTTGTGTAAATAAACCGTTACTACCGTATATAACTTGTTTTTGATGACGAAGAATAAGAACAAAGACGGAACTCAATAATCCGAAAATGATACATCAGAAGTTGATCTATAGCCAATCCCTGTTATAACCGAATTTAAAACATGCGGCATTTTTCTAAAAACATGCCTCAGCCGTACTTGGAATTTTAAAGTGGCTTAGTTCCAGATCTTATGCGTTCATGTTGCATCATTCGTTCTCGATAAGGTAATGATTATCTACTTTT
>CAJVPZ010002980.1:0-11601 GCA_910592135.1 Racocetra fulgida | reverse complement strand
ATGGAACTAAATCTCTTTGAAAAATTCTCTAATTAACAAAGAGAATTAGAAGAATTGACATAATTATTAGTGTTGAAGATGCATCAAACATTAAATCTTTCATGCACATTCATTGATGTTAAAACGAAGGCCCTTATATTACTTCGAAGGATATCATAGAATAGCAAATAAGTATTTATATTCTTGATTTGTGAACCTGTTAGAGTTGAATGAAATGATTAAGTAAATGAAATGATTCGAAAGGTATTATGAAATAATTAAGGTTAGACGAGTTAAGAATAACATTTTTGTACTTGCAAAATTTTAGTTTAGTTGTACTATGTTACTTATTAGCTTGTTAATTTTAAAAGGGTTAATAAAACTTTTGGTTTTTAGATACAAATTTTGAACACATAATATTTAGTTTCAGAGATCAAATTTTTGGCGATTTAGAAGTTACAATTCAAATTGCACATTCAAATCAAATAATGTAATAATACTGGCCAAAACTTTTGTAAATTTGGCACTTTATATATATAACGTGTAAAAATTATATGAAATTTGATTTTCTAAAATTTAAATAAAATTACGCGTAATGTAAAATTATAATTTATGAAATACAACTCTAAATGCCAGATATTATCTGGTTTAATTTCTAACAATTTATTCAATTCTGCAAATAAATCTATGCATTACATTAATATATAAAATGTAAACCTTTAAGAGATTTTTCATATTTGCCTATTATATAATAGGTTACTTCACGATTATTTAATGTATATTTTGGTATATGCTAATGATTTATTTAAATTTGCAGAATAATTCTAAAGTTTTAATCCCATACATTAACATATTTAACGATTTCATCGTTGTAATATGTATCTTCCTCATTTTCTTTATTTTCACGTTCATTTTCACCCAGACTATCTTCGTTGTTATTGACACTATCGTTTCTATCACCATTATTACTATCGTCGTCACCATTCTCACTATCATCATCATTATCATCGTCATTATCACTATCGTTACTATCGTTATTATCATCATCGTTATTCCCATTACCATCTAATGTTAAGTCAATAACACTTTCATTATCACTTGTGCTGTTCACATCATCATGTATGTAGTTACTACGCTTATTCTGGACCTCTGGATTCTTTACCCAATCATAGTCCAACATTACATCTTCTTCAGATCCGTTTTAAGCATTAGAGATACCGCAACACTTGAAGACCATTTTATATAGGCAGGATCAACTTGGTTCTATGCGATTTTTACCCATCTGGCTACTACATTATAAGCAGGTCTTTGGATATGACCTGTTGGTGTTAATTTCTTAATTTCCTCATGCATCCAGTCAAGGTAGCACTTGCGATACTTAAATAATAATTGTAAATTTTTTTTCAGTTAAAAAAAAAAAATTTTTTTAAAAAAAAAAAATCTGTTATGTACTTATATTTATTTATTTACCTTATCCTTGAAAGACTTATTAATCTATATATCCAATGGTTGTAATTTCTTCATGAGACCACCTGGAATAACTGCGATGTTGGTATTTTTTTCATTAAACCGGTTTTTAACTGGGTTTGTAATATGACCACGGAATGAATCCAGAACTAATAATGAATGGTGATTAATAGACAAAGAAGCATGATGACCCCAAATTTTTTCAATCCAAAAAACCATCTCATCAGAATTCATATATCCTTCCTTATTGGCTCATACAACAATGCCTTGTGGGAATATTTGTCGTAGTACGTTTAATAGTTTAAAGATTATCATAGGAGGCAGTTTGGTTCCATCGGCTAAACAGCTCAAAACAACTGTAAAATTAGATTTTTCATGCCCGGTTATACAAATTCTGACAGTATAAACACCCGTTTCTTCAACTGTAACATTATTAGGCACATCAAATGTCAGGGGCGTCTCATCCATATTTTCTATAAGTAAAAAAACAGGTTTTTATCAATTTAAAACAGGTGATGGTTAAGGTTTGAATAGCTAAATATGAATTCAAATATTCAAATATAGTTAATATCATAATCATAATCTGTTTTAATTACATAATGAAAAACTTTCATATGCACAAAAATCAACAATTACTACTATGCAATATGCACGAAAATAAAATAACATTCTCTGTATAAAAAATTTTTTTTGGATACTATCTATGCCGTCATATGCATGAAACAAAAATTAGTCATCCTTACCTATTAGTGAGAGTGGATAGTTGTAATGCATACGATGAAATAATATGTAACTTAAAAATTCATCTTTTTTGGATTCTAACTCTTCTGGTAATCTTTGTGCAATAGTAGTACGGTGCCTATTGCAAAGATGTTAGAATTAGGAATTACAATTCAAATCATACGTTCAAAATTATGCAGTAATAGTGACCAAAACTTGTAAATCCGGTACTTTATGTATAATATATGAAAATTACAACCCTACCTATTGCTTAATCTATTGTGACGCATAAAACATTCGAGCCACTTATCAATCCATTTGCATTCGTTAATTTTTGGATAATTTGAAGCAAAATGTGGGACAAGTTGTTTGGCTTTAGCTCTAATCATGTACTGAGACACTGCTTTTTGTTTTGAACGTAAAGACTTAATCTAAGACACAAGATCTGCTTCTAAAAGTGGATATTTTGGACGTGCACCAATATTTAGACGTCTAACATAAGGTGAGGCATTTTTCAGCTCTTTTTTTTTTTTGATCCATTCACGCAGTTGTTTTGGGCTTATTTCAAAGCGTTCTGCAGTATTCCGTTTAATAGCCGCAGGATTTCTTTCTAGGTATGTAATGATCGCCAACTTCTCACGAACGTTCCAGTTTCTTTTTTTTTTGGTTATTTTTGCATCCTTTAGAATTGTTCTATTATGCTTCATTTTATATTTGACTCTATTTATGTATTAAAATTTAGTATCTTTATATAAATTTAAACCAAAATAAACCTTTGCCAATTACCTTTTGGTCTAATACTTGGTTTAACGCGATAGAAATGTAAATCGTGATAATTTTGTTGAACATTATTATATAATAAATGATTTTGCACATGTTAGTTGTATTAATAAGTTAATTACCTGGTGCTTGCTTTTACGTAATAGTTTACTAAGTTTCTTTTAATAGTTTATTTCATTTGCAGGAAAGTTTAAATTTAATTGTCCTTATCCGTTAAGTCATAACACTAATTACTAAAAGTTTATTTTATTTTTTTTTTTTAGTTTATAGTTATTGCTCTGTTATCTAACATCTGGTCTCTTTTACTAGTTTCTTCTTCGCTACACTATAAATTTCTTATTTTTAATATCAGAATTGTTGTAATATTTTTACGCCAAATAAATCGTTAAGCTTGAGTTTAACTCAAGTAATGTCATATCAACCATAATTTGGACAATGTTAATCGAATATCTAAATACGTATCAATTATCTGGGCGACGACAAACAAATAAGTCATAACTTAATCTATGTACTACATAGTACTAGATCCTCCACATAAAAACCCCCCTAGCTATCAGACCTATATTCGTATAACAGACCCACAGGTCTATAACTAGGTTTTAAAATTGGTGAAATGTAACAGACCCGGGTCTTGTATCCGGCCATTTACAGTAGTACCAAAAGAAATAATTATTTAAGTTTGGCATATATATGCTACTAGAACTATAGGTCATGGACATTATATAATAATCCTTAAAGATGGTATACATTTATGTACCTGTCTTCTTTTAATAAATAAAGGTTTAATTTGCTATCATTTCTTTCAAGTTGATATATATTCAACATTAGCAACATTTTATATAAAACTTATTCCAAGTCGATAGTACTCAGAATCTAATGTTGCATCAAATAATCTTCAAATGCCAGCAATTTCCATTTCTGTGCCTGTTCAACAAGAATCTAGAGTTAATTTGGATTTAGCATTCAATTAATTTAATATAATTTGATCTAATATTTATAATTCTGACTCCAAACCAAAGCCAGCTAAAATAATTTATGCAGAATTATTTAGTTTATCAAAAAAGGTAGTCGATATTGCAATTAAAGCTAATGTATATCAAGAACTATCTAATGTTTTAAAAGCTTTTCTTTATGAAAAACAAATAAATTAGAAGATAATAAGCAACAAAATGAAGATATTGTTAATCCTTCTATTACGAAGCATAAAGGACATTCTTCTAAAAGATTTGTATCTGCTGTTGAGTCTAAAAACAAGCGTCTATTAAGAAATAATACACAACATAATATAGTTAATAAAAATCTTAATGAAGACTTAGATTCTAATAAAGGTCAAAAATATAGTAAATGTGATCAAGTAGGTCATTATGCCAAAACTTGTACAAAAAATGAATAATCTTATATGCGCTGATCTAATTATAATTGATATATGAATGCTATTATTATATTGTAAATTTTCTTTATTCTGCCTAGTTATTATATAAAAAGTTTACAGTTTTATGATAATTCACTAAACTTTATTGGTTAAAGATAAGTTGTGATTAATTTAGTTTTTATAAGTAACACTTTTTGATAGATAGGGTTTGCATAAGTACTAGTATTGTATGTTAGATTCACAAAGCTATTAGCTTTATAAATAATCCTTTTTAATAGTTAAGTGTTAATATTGTAAGATTCATGAAGCTAGAATAAGCATATTATGTTTACGGGACTATTAGTTTTTATAAGTAACCTTTTTTAATAGTTAGGGTTAGAGTGAGCAATAGTATTATATATTAGATTTGTAGGCTAATAGTTAGATTAAAGTAATGTATATTATGTTTATAAGCTATTAGTTTTGTAAGTAACCCTTTTTAATAGTTAGAGTTAGGGTGAATACCAGTATTGCATATTAAATTCGTAGAGCTAATAGTTAGATTAAAGTAATGTATATTATATTCACAGGCTATTAGTTTTGTAAATAACTCTTTTTAATAGTTAGGATTAGGGTGAATACCAGTATTGCATATTAGATTCGTAGAGCTAAAGTAAGCATCAATATTGTATATTATGTTCATGGGCTAATAGTTAGGGTCAAATAAGCATCAGTATTGCGTATTAGGTTCATTACTGGTATTAGTTTTTTATATAGTACCTATATTATAAGATTAGCTGTGATTAGTTAATATCTTTAATTTGGTATCAGTGTGATGATTATCAGATGTGACAAATAACTATTTATAATATAGTTCATATATTAAATACTTATTTGTCACATCTAATGATTGGTCACGCCCTAATACCAAATTGATAGTACAAGCTATTAGATTAGTATATTAAATATTATATGATCATGTGATATATCTATGTATAAACACCCCATGTATAAATAGAAATTGCCATTTATATATTTTTTTTGTTATTTTTTTTGTAAATAGTAGTATTTTAAAACTGAAAACATTTTTTTTTTGTATAAATTATTTTTATATAAGTATTTTTTAAGAAACTATTTTATAATCATAATTATAATGCTTAATATTTTATTTTTTTTAAAAATAACTTTTAGCTTTTTTATTAATAAGCCAAAACTATAAAATTATGAATACTATAAAAGGGAGTATATAAGGGATAGAGAAGTATACAATATATGAAATATCAAAAAAGAAACATTAAAACCTGTGGATGTTAGTTTCGTCTATACTACAGATATACCAATTTAGAAGGTCTTTAGAGATCAATAACATGAGTGAGCCAAACTAGGATTACTGAGGTTTGATTGTAAATCATTAGGAGAATACAGTTAGATAACTAGAATTAGTTAATTGTAAAGCACAAAAATAAAGTAAGACATAGATAGGAATATGAAATACTTTGATAAGTCTAGATCACAGATAAAGTAGTCTAAGTTTCATATTTTGAAATTAGTTTGAAAATAAATATATAAAAATATATAAACTTAAGAATTAATAAAAAATTAAAGGTTTAACCTCACTTTAAATATATATAAAAAAAAAACTGTAAAATTTTTTTAGTAAAAATATTAAAATCAGATGTATTAAAATTACTTTTTTAATATAGTAGGGTTATATTTTAATATAATAATAATTAGTAGTTTATGTAAATATCGAGAAGATAATTTATACATTATATAGATTATTTTTAAATTTGGAGGTTATTTAAAGCTATGTCTAATTATATAATACAAAGCCAATAAAGTTAATTGTTTTGATTAATATAGATCAGTCCAAAGAGACAAAAATAGAAAAAAGTAAAAAATACAAAAAGCACAAGAAACAAATATTTAAACCTGCTTCTAAGAAATATTTGGTGATCAATTTTACTATAAGATATACCCTAATCTTAATCTCTAATAACTCTTATCTAATTTTTATCAAATAGTTAAAACATATAACTGAATATAGTTTTAAACATTTTCTAAGTTTATATTAAATATATCTGATTTTTAATAAACTATTTAGTTCATTTTATATAAATATAAGAAGTAGTATATTTGTAGCCATAACTACTGTAACTGCATCACATAAATCTATTCAAATTTAAAGATCAGGTGTAATATAATACAATTAGGAAAATTCAAAACAATGTTTATTTTGTCAAAAATTATCAAAATTAGTTATAACTCAAAATTGAGTATAAGAAACTATTCTTTGAGATCTAACAAAAAAAATCTCTTGATAAATTTTACTATAAAATATACTTTTTTATTCATACACTATCTTCACCTTACTCTAACTAACAAAAAAGAATTATTTTAATTATAGTTACAGTAGCTTTTAGCTATAAATATTTTTTTTTTTTTTGTAGTCAAGGTTAGCCTCTTTGGCTCGTCGCTTTTATTAGATTATAGAATCATGTAGTGTCCTTTCAAGGGGGCCCCAGACAAGTACATTCTGACGAAGATACATTCTAGCCATATCTACGCCTTTTGAGCGCCTAATTAAGTAGTTATATTGAGTACTACACTAGATGCCGTACCTATAACCCACTATTATTTGGATTATTCAATTAAACCCTCTGATCTGAGTTTCCTATGCCAATCTATCTAACCTTACCCGGAACATGCGATACATTAGTCAGTCCAAGTTTCAGGATCGTCGCAGACAACCTATAGTACTACCAGCTTTTTAACCGATTCATCTTCGAATGCATCATCTGCTAGAGTAGTCCAGTACCCACTATTACCGTATTACCTAGTCTACTTCAGTAACTTATGCCTAGGCTGAGATCAAGTACTTGCGAGCCGAAGCCGCTATCGTTATCTACTCTGCCCTTGTAGAGTTCACCCAAACCCCGGTTCCTCCCCTTCAAGTCAACCTAGTATCTTCCCTTTCAGTACCTCCTAGCCGGTCTCCCTAGACTACCAATCCAAATGGCCCGAATGGGACACCTGTCCCTTGGTATCTGCACTGCAGATTCTTTTCCTCCAGTGATTCTGGCAGCCTGGTTGGTAGAGTACCTTCCCTCTGAATACCCGGCCCTCGTCCAGTTATGCCAGCCTCAGGTGAAGCCTATCCAGTAGCCACTGTTGAAGGTTTGTACTACCTCTCTACTCAGGTCTTGCCAAGCGGGCATCCATCTTTCCGGTTCACTGGGTTTATACGAACACGAGATCTTATCTTGGGTTTGCATCGACTAATACCGGCTTGCATACTTTTGTGTAACTTATACATTGCACGAATGCCCTATGATCTCCCAATTTTGTTGATGCCACCAAGGTTACAGAGATCCCGTTCCAACCGATCGTCGAAAGACAGTAGCTGTTGTACAAGCAGAATATTCAAAATTTTGCCATCGGTAGGTTTCAAACCCCCCACCTGCCAACATGCCGCTTGGGGGTGCGACAACTTAACTACTTCACTAAGTCGCCACACCCTAGCTATAAATATATTAATTTTAAATATAAATAATAAATTAATAGTATTTTTTTCTAAATAAAAAGTTAAAAATAAAATTAAAATAATAATATCTATAAGTAAAATTTTGTAAAAAAACATTTTAATTAGACTTTAAAAGGTAGCTTTTTAGTTAAAATTTAAAGTTATTTTTAAAAATATAAGATTATTTAAATTTTTTCTCTTATTGGTAGCCTTGCTAATATCTTTATTAGATCAAAGCATATATATAGTATTCGAAAAAGTTAAATTAGATCAGATTCAGATTTTGATCCAATTCTAATTGTCAGAAGTTTTAGCCCAAAAAATTCAAATTGGGCTAGATTGAGCAAGATTGGAACTAATTTTAGGGTTATCTCTTTATATAATCACAAAATATGATAAATTCAAATTAGTCACAAGACAAATTCGATATATCACATTTTGTGTTATAATATATATGTCAAGTTCAACTTTGTCATATAACAATTTCGAATTTATCACATAATGTATTACAATATATATGCCAAATTTCAGATCAATCATCAGATTGGCTCCAGATTGGCCTCAGATCAATCCAAATTTCAGATTCAGATTGGATTTGGATCAATCCTAGATAAACTGGGATTTTTAATCTGATTTCAAACACTATATATACATATATATATATTTAACTAACTAAACTATAGATCTAATATTCTCTAGCTATCCTATTAAATGCTTAGGGACAGTCTGCTTTACTGATTAAGACATTTTATCCACGCTAGAGCTGCAGGTGAAACTAAATCATACTGGTGAAACTGGTGACTATCTAAAATCTGATTGGCTATTGCATTCAATAGCCAATCAGATTTTAGATAGTCACCAGTTTCACCAAGTTTCACCAAGTTTCACCAGTTTCACCAGCAATTCTAATCCACACCAAAGGGCTGCATCAAGATAGTCTGTAAAACTATATCAAAATAGCTTCGTTTTATTTTTTAATAGCATTAAACCAAATACAGTCAACCCTCTCTAAATGCAATTCGCGCAGACCATATAGAAAATTTAAAAAATCTTGCATTTAGGGAGATAAAAATCTATAAGTATATATGTAATAGAGACACAACAAGGCCATGCATTTATAGAGGTTTTTCATAGAACGTGCATTTAAGGAGGTTGCATTTATAGAGGTCTGACTGTATATGCTTTTTTCTTTACTCTCTCCTTTTTACTTTTATTATTTTCTTTCTTTTATCTTTTCTCTTGGTTTGATCTTTTGCTACTTTCTCTTACTAGAATCAATTCCTTTTCTTTATTGCTAAGATTTGTCTTATCTGTATTAAAGCTTTTTCTTTTCTTTTCCTTTAGGTTTATTCTTCTCTTTTTTTTCTAATTGTTTATATATACGCATTTTGGTTTCTAAATATTTTTATAAAAATAGTTTCAAGCTAAGTTTATTACTGTGTCTAAGTAGCTTCTGAGTTTTTTCAAACTTTTTATTACTTCAAAGATTTTTTTTATAATTTCTTTTTTGATTAATTTTTTAAGTACACTAGCTTTAATTTCATTTCTTTCTTTTTTTAATAAATATCACAAAGTTTTCTTGAGTTGTATTTTGTCAAATAGCTACAAGTTTCTTCTGATAAAGCTGTCCAGACCAAGTTTGAGGTTAGTTGTTCTGCTTTTTTTTATTTTACTTCATACTTCTTATATATTTTTGGTCCTTTTTTCATCTTTTTTGTATATCATATATGTTAGGTTATTATATAATTTTGGTATTCTGGCTAATAATATTTTTAATATTAGCAGATTTTATATAAGCACTTGATTAGAATGAATTTGTACATCATATACCACTTTGATTTCTAATCTTTTTTTATAAAATAGACCAATATCAGGTTTGTATATCATCTTCAGGTTCTAACTTTTTTATTGCTGAAGAAAACTTTTATTTTATTTCTGTTTTGAGGTTGAAGTTTATTTGCAGAAATGCTCTTGTGGAATTTTTTATTATCTCTTTCTAGCATAAAGTAGTATTTAATTTCTAAGAAGATTTTTCTATAATTCTATCTGTCTTTTATTTTAGGTTTTAATTTTGTTAATTTGTCTGCTCTATTATTCTATCTATTTTTACTATAACCTTTTACTTTTTCTAATTCTAGCTTTATCTCTTTTATTTTTACTATATCTAAAATGCATTTTACTAAATCATAATTTCTTTTCTTAAAATAATTGTTTTGCTTACCTATTCTGTTTCTTTTCTTTTACCTTAGTTATTGCTACCTGTGCAAATCTTGATCTTCTCTTTGCCAAGTATGATAAGCAATATATACCAGATTCTAAGCAACTCTGTTTTTATAGAGAATGGTCAATTTCTTGCTAAAATATCTTTCATCAAATACTTTTTTTTCTTTCTCATCTACTAACATCCTGCTTGCTTCTATTTGTCTAATTTTAATTAAAATTGTCTCTTACTATTTCTTAAAGATCTATTAGTATAAAAGTTGAACTATATCAGAAAGTATTCTTATAATTTTTTGTTCTTCTCTATTAGAAAGTTCTGCATTTTTTAACTAATCTGTTGTTTCTTAATAATTTTTGTATCCAAGTTATAGATTCTAATTTTTTAAACTACTTTTTCACCTTCTAATATCTTCAACTTAAAGGAAACCTGCATCAACTATATCATTTCTTGGTTAATCTTTAGAACTTTTTTTTTGTTTATTAATGAATCTTATTATAAAGTCTTGAATTTTTTTTTTACTTATATGCTTTTTACAAGAGCTTTTTTCTTTTTTTTAGGTTGAGTTTACAGTTTTCACATCTTTTCATTATTGTGCTTCTTGTATTTGAGTCTATATTTAATTTCTAATATTCTATAAGAAATCTCTTCTTAGATTTTCTTATAATTTTCTAACTAATAATGCTTTATTTTCTGCTATTTTTTATACTCTCACCAAAACTTATTCTTTCTTTCTTTTATCTGCTTTTAATAGATTTTGAGAATTTGAAGTACTCAAAAACTGGTGCTTTTTATTTTATACTCTGGCTTTATAATTCTGTTTTCTTTATTTTCAATTACTGTTTTTCTATTATACAAAATTATTTTACACTTTTATCTCTATATAAAAGTTGTCTAAGCATTTTGAGTTGCTGCCAAATTATTATCTGATCTTTTAACTATATTAAAAGTTGTTTAAAAGATATAATATTAAGCTTTCTAAGTATTGCTACAACTTGTAGTATAAACTTCTTTCTAAGAATATTTGCTATTATGAATTTTTTGCTTTTACTTATAAGCTTTATGTTTCTGAATTTAAATAGAATCTCCTTTAGTATAGGTAGATATATATAAATTATTACAAGATTATAATATATAAAACTTAACTAATTTGAGCCTATTTAAACCTTAACCTTAACCCTGACACTAATAATTTATAAAATTATTTAAATTAGTTCAAAATAATTAAGTTATATATATTATAATTATATAATAAATATATGTTCACCTATACTAAAGATTAACCTTTAAATATAATATTTAATTTCTTGACCTTCAATATTGTTAGGCAGAAAATTTTTTTAATAGACATAAATTACTAACTCTTCCTGACAATCACTTATACCAAGTTTTCTCTAAAAACAATTGCATTTTTCTTGATATTTTATTAAGTAAACACACTTTGGCTACCTAAATAAAATTGTTCTTGATAAAATTTTATATATAGGCAGCATAGCGGAAGTTTGTTTTGATTGGTTGATATTATAATAAATATGATTGGCGACAATCTTTTTTTTTTTTTTT
>CAJVPZ010002979.1:0-11601 GCA_910592135.1 Racocetra fulgida | reverse complement strand
TTTCCTTTTTTCTTAGAGCTTCGAGTTTGGTTTCTTATTAGACTTTGTGTGTTTTTTGAAGTTTTTTAATAATTTTTGTTTACATAAATTTGTGTACATTTATATGAACAAATTATTTTTATAAATATATATAATAATAAATTATTATTTTCTAATTCTTATTTTTGAACAAAAATTAATATATTGTATATATTAGATTATGGTTTTTTAAATAAAATTTTTAATTTTTAGGCAAAGATTAATAATATATATATTAATATAATTATTTTTTATAACTCTTTCTAATGATTTTCTAGTCAACAACAACAAAAGATTAAACTAAAAAAAATACTATAGAAATATCCAAGACAAATACTTTTCTTGGTTCTATTTTTAAAAAATAGTTGTTGATGAAGTCTGAAGATGTGAAATACTAAGGAGCAGGTATAATTAAACAGTTTTTTCTAAAGTTAAACTTTTTGTGTTTTGTATAAACTTTGATATCTAAACCAGAAGGAACTCATTATTGCACTAGTCAAACTCCGAAAACTTTTTCATAAAGAAAAAGTTGAAATCCTGTCTTATTTAATATTCTGAAAATTGATTTATTTTAGAATAAGTTGTTGTTGATAAAACTTAAAAGATATAAAATACTGAGATGCAAATGTATTTTAAATAGTTTTTTTGAAGTTAAACTTTAGATTTTCTTTTGGCAGACTCCTCAAGATATTTAATATTTAAACCAAAAAGGTATTCTGGAAATAGGTAGTAGTTAAAAAGCTCTTATTAAAATAATAGATATTTAAAGAATTGTTTATGTAAATGCTGCTAAGCAAAAATCAGCAATTTTGATTTTTGTCAGCTCCACTTTCTGATCTGATTTCTGATAAATTTAAATTAAGCACAACATAAATTATATGGTGTGTTAAATCATATTTTCAGAGTTTGATCTATAAAATTAATTTCAAAAAACTTACAATTTCCTGTTTTTGTTTGTCGACATCTATATAACTGTTAAACTTACAAATACTTTCATTAATCCTCTGCTTTTTTTGAAAAAAATTTTTAAAAACGTAGATGATTTAGCTTATCTTCTCCAAAAGATCAATAAATTGTTTATTTATCAAATCAGTTGCATTATTTACTTTTTTATCTATTATAACAAACATGTAGATATATATAAAATATAAATATATAGATTATATACTTTGAATATGACATTCTGAACAAAATATAACTAGCTATATATGCAACTTCTGGTTGCCTATTTAAGTAGTTCACATATAGATAACTATATACTATAGGTTCTATATTAGCTGCTATATCTGTAACCTGACTAGAGGATTACTTATTTAAATACTTTGTAATGCAATCTACTTGTATCACTAATATATCTCTATTATATTAGTTAATCAAGAAGTCTTAAATGCTTTTTTACACTCTTAGAACTAATTTATCTTTAAGGCATCATTGCTAGAGTTTTCTATATTCACAATCTGGTTAATCTAAACTTTAGTAACTTATGCTAAGTCCGAGGACAAGTATTTGCAAGCTAAAACCACTATCATTATCTACTTCTGCCCTTATAGAGTTTATCCAAACCTTAGCATCCACTATACAGACCATCTACTATTTCTCCAGTTTTTCAAATTCCCAATCCAGATAGCTTGAAATAGTAAACCTCTTCCTTCAGAATATACCAATGGCCTAGTTGGTATGGTGTCTTGTTAAATACCCCAGTTTCATCTGATTTCTGATTCTTTAGTTAATAATCCTTTATATAGCACTGTCAAAAGTTTGTATTACCTCTCTATTCAGAATTTATCAAGTGGGCTTCTGTGTATTTCAGCCTTTAGATTTACCTAACTACTTCACTCAAATTTTGTATAACTTATATATCATACTAAATATTCTATAGCCTTTCAGTACAAGCTGATATAACTAAAGCTACATATCTAATGATCTATTAGATTATATACAGTTTGTCATAACACATTCTGTAAAATTTGAATTTCATTATTAATGAGATTTAAACTCTTGTCCTGCCTCTTAAAGGTACGACAATTTACCAACTTCCCTAAGTCATCACACTCTTAATTTGGCTTATTTTTATTGACTTCACCTATATATACTAAAAAATTATTTTAAAATTTAAAATCTAAAATTAAAATTTGAAAACAAAATTGTTTTTAATTTATTTTATTTAAAAACTAAATTTTTTGATATTTTTTTGAAGAAACAAAATTATAAAAATATAACTATTAAATTAGATTTGTTTTTATATATAAAAAATTCTAATTTGCTTTAATAAAGATGAAATAGAATTTGAAAACTTATTTTGATAATATAATATAGTATTAGAGTTTAAATAAACTTTATAAAAGCAGAAATAAATAATAGTAGTAAAAGTAAAAAGTTACAAATATTTTTCATAGACTCAATATTAATTATTGAAGTTTAAATTAGTCAAATTGTAGATATGAAAAGCTCTAGTAATAATATTTTAAAAATAAATTAATCTTAAAAATATAAAAAAAGAATTTAGAACTTTTTAATTAATAAATCTAACAGATATATTAGTAATATAAGCAGAGTTGTATTATAGAAGGTTTAAATAGATAATACTTATAATTTGAATTACAAATATAGTATTTAGTATAAAACTTATAATGTAAGTTGTAGATAGACCAGATTGACATAGGAAACTTAGATCAGAGAGTTTAATTGAATAACTCAAGTAATAGTAGGTTATAGGTACAGCATCTAGTGTAGCACCTAGCACATAGATAGAATACTTAATTAGACACCCAAAAGGTGCAAATATAGCTAGAATGTATCCTTATCAGAATGTACTTGTCTGAAGCCTCTTTGAAAAGAGCACTACATGATCCTAAATTTAATAAAAGCAATAAGCCAAAGAGGCTAACCTTGACTATAAAAAAAAAAAAAAGTTGTAAATAGACTACTTAAAATAGATACCAAAAGTATATATATAACTAGTATATACTCTCTAATATAAGAGACTTTATTAAAGCTAAAGCTATGGACTCTTTATTTAATAATATTTGAATAAAAACCTTAGCCTTTTACTATAAGGATAAAATGGTTCTAAGAGACCTTAGTAGCAGTTCCTCTTTAGGAAGAATATCTGATAGCACTAAGTTGATCAGAAGGTTTAATTAAGTAACTTAAATAATAGTAGGTTATAAGTATAGCATTTAGTATAGAACCTAGTAATAGGCAAACTACTTAATTAGCCGTTCAAAAGGCATAAATATGGCTAGAATATATTCTCATTAATATAACAAAGTCAGGAGTAGCTTATATAGTTGCTCTAATATTTAATCTAAAGTTTAATAAAATGTGTCAGACCCCAAAGTAATCACATTAATATTAAAAAAAAATAAATAAATAAAAATCTTAGCCTAAAGAGGCTAGTTAATAAAAAAAATAATAATAATAAATAATTTATATTATTTATAAATAATAAAAAAATATTTAAAGCTAATCTAGTATATATAAAGGAATCAAATCAGAGCTCTGGTTATATCTATATAGAAGTTTTTGATGAAAAAAGCCAGAATATACTAACAATAATGCAACACCAATCAATAATAAAGAGTCAAGTTGGAAGTCAAGGTGAATTGAGGTATGTCTCCTAATAACATAACGCAAAGCCTACAATAGAAAATAGAATTGCTTGCTACTTAAGGAATTTCATGATGTTAGACTAGTCTTTAACAAAATAGATCATTAAAGCAATTATGTAATATAGTTCTGATAATATACTATATGAAAAAGTATAAATAAATTAGTTAGTACTACTATATCAAAAAAAGAATGTTAAGTTCTAAAGTAGGCAATCTAGTAGTAGCAGTAGAGCTTGGCTTAAGATACAGATTAGTAGTACCTAGGCAGATAAGTGAGAAATTAGAGCATTCATAGAGAGAAATGATGTATGAAGAAATGCAAACCAGATAAGGCAGTGCAAATCCAAGATAAATTCTTAATTCAATAATAAAATATCAATTCTGTCATGTAGTGAACCTAATTAGACAGCAAGTTTCTGGCTTAAGATATAAGGCTGTTAGGCTACCTGCACCAATTACAATTGTATGAATAAAATATCTTAGAAGGAAATTGCAGTGGATCGTGCTTGCAAGTATATCAACTTAGAAGCTTATTAGAAGCAGACATCTGACGTACCAAATTAGAAGTTATACTAGTCATATGAGACATAAAAAGAATGTAGTATTACTAGAAATAGTTAGTTGAGAAGTGTTAAGCTAGGTGAGACATGTGTGGAGCATGAACTACTCTAGTAGGTTTAGGTTATAGATAAATTAGTCTAAGTCTCTATAGTGCTACATTAGTATATATATAAGGATTTATCTAAGTATATATTAATAAAAACCAGAGACATGACCTCTCCTTAAATATTAAAAAAAAAAAGTTTAATAAATTTATTTAACTAATATTTTCTTTTTGTCTATTTTAGATAAATAATATATATTATTTATTATTATATATAAACAAATAATCCAGTAAAAATCATAAAAAAATTGGTTAATTTTATGAAAAATAATATTTTTAACTTTATTTTTAATTAGAGAATCAGAGCACACGAAAGCCCACTTGGCAAGTCCTGAGTAGAGAGATAGTACAAACTTTCAACAGTACTATATAAAGGATTGTTATCGACAATCAACACTAGCAGTAAACCGAATGAACACCAGATTTTTAGCAAACACTAATACCAACCAGGCCATGTATATATAAGGAAAAAGGATTCAATCAGAATACCAGGAGACACTCACTGGTTCTTCTCTGGCTATTTGGATTAGGAGTTTAGAGCACAGTTAGTGATCAGGAATGATGGTAATTGTCTATAAAGTGTATACTGGAGTTTGAGTAAACTTTGCAAGGACAAAGAGTAAGTAATAATAGTGGCTTCAGCTCACAAGTACTTGGCCTCAGGCTAGGTGTAAGGTACTGAAAAATCTAGATGATACATGTATAAGATATAGACCGTTCTAGTAGGTTTACCACAAGGATAAAGTAGTCCTAAGGAGCCTTAGCAGCAGTTCCTCTTTGGAGAGAATATCCCAACAGTGCTAAATTAATTAAGGTAGTAATATTTTCATTAATATAACAAAGTTAGGAGTGGCTCTGTAGCTGCTCTGATATTCATAACCAAAGTTAATAAATGTGTTAGACCTCCAAATAGTCACCTTAACATTAAAAAAAAAACAACTTTTTTTTAACTATTTTACAAATTTTTAAAAAGATTTTTGAATACAAAAAGTTTGCAAAATGCTGCTTAAAATTAAATTAATGATTTTTTTAATAATATTATTATTATTTTTATATTCAAAGTGAGGTCATGCCTTTGGCTTTTACTATTAATACTTATCTATCACAATTTATATTGCAGTATTATATATTAATTTATATAATATGATATGAACTACAAAGACTTAGACAATTATCTACAACCTATATCTACCAATATTTCTTATATTCTATATAATTAACCTAGATTTTGCTTTCCAACTAGCTATTTTCAGTAATTATTATATTCTTCTTATGGTTCATCATACCTAGTCATAATTTCTAATTAATCTTGTCAGGTTATTTTGCTCTTATAAGCTTTCAATTTGGTATATCTGTAAATATTAACAATATATCAAAAACATAAGTGACTTTTATACAGCCTACAGTATATCTCAGTCAGAGAATATACCAAATTAGGAATTGCATTCTAAAATGATCTAGAGATAGATTCTTGAATTTAATTGACTTTTATATGCCTTTTACCCCTCAAATATCACACATTAAGGAAAAATTTTTTTTTGATAATTATTAAGATCTAGTAAGCTTTGAACACATAGTTCAAGATGACTAGTTTTAATAATCAAAATTAATCAGTAATAATCAATCTTTCTTGCCAAAGTAAATGAGAAGCTAAAAAAAGATATTCATTTTATACAAAAAGTTAAAACTTGTCATTAGTTAACAGTTAACACAAGTTTATTTTTAAAATTTATATATTTGAAAACGTCTTCAAATTGTATTTACATTATAATAACATTAACTTTTTAATTTATTTTTGTATTTATAACTACATAGACATTAAAAACTATTTATATAAGAAAAAATAAAGATGAAGTACAGAAATAGATTTAAGTTGCAAATAGATATTGGATGATATTGTTCAATAATGTATATAGACAATGCTGTTTAATAGTATAAACCAAATACAATAATGTAGTTTTTTTTTTTTTTTTTTCCCTCGCAATGTTGCGAACAGGCGAATTTTATTAGGAATTTATGTAGTACATTTACTACCACCTACAATTATGCCAGCCTATAACCTCATGCTGCTACATTTAAAGACTACCCAGATCGATATGTGCTATACTACTTGTGCTCTAATTCTATAGATAACCTAGTAGGGTTCCTATACTTACCGGGTTATTCTAGGGAGGGTATAGTATATACCTCCTAATCTTTCTATATCTTACACATTTCCAGACTAGGCCTTTTCAGTAACTTATGCCGAGTCCAAGAACAAGTACTTGTGAGCCGAAGCTGCTACAGTTACCTACTACTACCCTTGTAGAGTTTACCCAAACCCCAGTACCTACTTTACAGACTCCCTCCCATATTTCTGGAAACCCAAACTCCCAATCCTACAGCCTGGAAAGGCGAATCCTCCTCTGTTTCTCTTTGTCAGCCTGGTTGGTATAGTGCTTTTGCCAAACACCTCAGTCCCGTCTGGTTTTCCAATATCTAGTTGATCATCCTTTACATAGTAACTGTCGAAAATCTGTACTATCTCTCCACTTGGGTCTTGCCAAGCAGGCTTCTGTATCTTATAAATTTGCTAGATTTATCCAGTAGTTTTACTTGGGTTTTGTGTAACTTATACATCACATTACATGTTCTACTACCTCCCAGTACAAGCTGGTACGACCACTATTACAGGTTCTGCAACCCAATAGGATACAGTCTTCTAAATGCATTTTCTATAATTCAAATTTTCGTCGCTGATGAGATTTGAACTCTAGTCTTGCTGCTTGGTGATGCAACAACTTGCCAACTTCACTAAGTTGCTACATCCTATAATGTAGTTTTTAAAAGGTAGCAATAATTAAAAGATAATTTTTTTTTTTTTTAATGTTAAGGTGACCACTTGGGGGTCTGGCACGTTTATTAACTTCAGTTGCGAATGTCAGAGCAGCCACAGGACCACCCTAACTTTGTTACATTAACGAGGATACATACTAGCCATATCTACGCCTTTTGAACGTCTAATTAAGTAGTTCTCTATTACTAAGTACTACACTAGATGCCGTACCTATAACCCACTATTATTTGAGTTACCCAATTAAACCCTCTGATCAACTTGGTACCATCGGATATTCTCCCCAAAGAGGAACTACCGCTAAGGCCCCTTAGGACTACTTTATCTTCGTGGTAAACCTACTAGAGCGGTCCATGTCCCACACATGTATCACCTAGATTTTTCGGTAACTTATGCCTAGGCCGAAACCAAGTACTTGCGGTATCTCTCCACTATTATTACCTACTCCTTACCCTTGCAAAGTTCACCCAAACCCCAGCACACACTTTACGGACTAGTACCGACTTTCCTCCACCAACAGTATTCTAAACTCCCAATCCAGATAGCCCGGGGAGGGACCAGTGGGCATCCCCTTGGTATTCTGATTGAATCCTTTTTCTTTGTTTACACGGGGCCACCCCCATATACCTGTGGCCTGGTTGGTATTAGTGTCTTGCCAAATACCCGGTCCTCGTCCAGTTTACTGCCGGTGTCCGATCACTGATGATCATCCTTTACGTAGTACCGTTGAAGATTTGTGCTACCTCTCTACTCAGGACTTGCCAAGTGGGATTTCGTGTGTCCCAGCCCTTGGATTTACACAAACGTTTCACTCGGGTTTTGTGTAACTTTTGCATCATACTATAGTTCCGCGTTCTTCCAGTACAAGCTGGTGTGACTAAGACTACAGATCCTAATTAAAAGATAATTATTATCTAGAAGATTTAATAAAAAATAAAGCTTTGTTACTCTTTTGTGTATCTCTTTTGTATATCTTTTTTCATATATTAAGTATTGATTAATTTGATTGGTTAATGCTCATATGCTACAGTACAAAATCTGAAATCTTCTGATCAATATTCTTATATTATAAAAGGTGCGATCTACAATATCCATTTTTGGTATATTCTTTGACTGTATCTTAAGCCAGAAATTTGCTATCTAGTTAGATTTACTATATAAGAAAATTGGTATTTTATTGTCAGCAAGCCTCCCACTTATTCCCCCCAAGTACTACTAACCTTATTTTAAGCCAAGTTTTTGCTACTGCTGCTAGTTTGTATCATCCCAAGTCTTAACGTTCTTTTTTTATAATACTACTAACTAACACTTTTGTACTCTCTATATTAATGATCTATCTTATTAAAAATCAGCCTAATGCTATAAAATTCTTTAAGTAGCAAGTATTCTACTTCCAACTATAAGCCTTGTATTATGTTACTAAGAGGATAATTTCCAATCATTCTTGACTTCTAGCTTAGACCTAGTCTATTTGTATTGATATATTCTGACTTTTTTTATTATAGACTTCTTTATAGATATGACTAAAATTTTCTGACTTAGTATATACTAGATTAAGCTAGTTTTCTTTTATATAATTTCTTTATTTAGTTAGCTGTTTCATGGTACTAGAGGTGCTTTTAATTCAGGTAAAGCCAATCCTTTATCACAGTCCTTTTATATATTTGCTGCTTCTCTTATCATTTTAGTTTTGGTAGTATTGTATTACTCTTTCAATCAAGTACCTAATGCCTTTTCTAATTAGAACTAATTTACACAATTCATTGATTATCCTTCTAAGCAAGTACTTACAAGTTGGATGCAAGGATTTTGGTACTGCTTAATTGAAGATAAAAAAATATTGGTACTGCCTCTAAATCACTCTAATCAGAGAACTAATTTGTATAATCTTCTGTAATGCTGCTGTTATATATGATGTTTATATTCCATGATTCTTTCTAAGAATTCTTATTTTAAAACCATACTTGCACTTAAACTTTTCACAGAGCTTTGCATTCGATTATAGCTCCATTATAAGTTATAATAATAAATTTAAAATTTTGCTACAAGCCTAACTTGAATTATTAATCTTGTCTGTGCGAGTTTAAGAGTTTAACCAATAAGCTACAGGCCCAAACTCTATTTTTTTAATATTAAATATATTTATAAAGCAAAATTTTATATATAAAATTTAAATATATCAATTACAATCTAACCTCTCTATAATTACTTCCTTCAGAATTAGGATCTAGAATAGATCAAGCCAAATCTGAAAACTTATAGGCCAGGCCAGATTTGGGCTTGGTTTAGATACCTATTTTTAGGCCTAATATCTTTATAGGCCGGCCTTGGATTAGATCTACTAAACACTAGGCCTGGCCTAAATTTTTTAAATAGGCTAGTGTTGCCTAATAATACCTGATAAATTCTTATATACTATGAGATATAAAATAAAAAATTTAACACATAATAATATTTTAACCTAATGTATAATGATAGTCATGTTCTAGTTGCTAATTAAGATTAGAAGAAAGATAAGAAGGGTAAGTTACAATATAAAGTTAAGAGAAAAAGATTGAGATCAATAGTATTTTTTTTTTTTGCTACTTGACTTTAGTCTGGCTCTTTCATGGTGCATAAATGCAATAAAAATATAATAAAACATAAAAAAAAATATATGAATTGTAACTAATATAATACAGAACCAGCTTTGTGACAAATATGTGATTACAGAAAATAGTGCAAGAACAGACAAGTAAAAATAAAAATATCGATAATTGCATTAATGTCTTATAAAAATATCAAATAAATTCCTTCAACAGATTAGATAAATTCGAAATTGAGTGACAAGTTTTTAGTAACATGATTAAATAGTATACAATATCCTATATATAAAGACATGTTAAAAGAATTTAAAAATAATATACAGTCAAATAGTAAAATTAAAATAATTGGACTGACTCAAAAACAATGCAACAGATAAATATATGATGGATGAGCAGAAATAAAGATGTTGATAATTATATTAAAAAATTTCAACTTAAGCTATGTTTCATATAGACAAAATCAAATAGATTCCTTTCAATAGATCAGAGAATATTCAGAAGAGTAATAATAAATTTGTAGTAGCCTAGTTAGATAAAATATGTTAAGTTTACAAAAATAAATAAGAGGTTGAATATAAATATAAATAAGCATAATCACATATACTATTAAATGCAAATGTTTAGTTTACAGAACTTAACAGATATAGAATTTACAGGTTAAGCAAATTATTATAATGGAAGATGTGCATTGTATAATCAATACAATATGCTAAAAAGATTAATTCACTCTAAATATATAATTTACAAAGATAGTATAGAATCAAGTCTTAATTTATATTACTTCTAAGGTTTTGCAAGAAAACATTCACACAAACAAAGAATATATACAACTTAGTGTTATTATGTCAGAGATGCTAATTAAACAAAAACTACTTAGTAGTGAATCGTTCGATATAGATCTTACATTAAATATTATTAACTGATTATATATAAATTCATTTCTAAAATTTCAGATTTTGTGTCTAGATAGCTAAACAATATATAAATATCAATTCACAAAAAAACAAGCTAAGATAAATAAACAAAACAGGCATTAAAAACACAGTTTTAATAACCTTTCACAAAAAAAAAAAAGGTGAAATAGAATCCAAATATATTAAAGAGTAATCTTAAGAATATTCATAAAAATCTTAAGCTATCAAAAAAGATAAAAAGCATGTTTTATAGAAAATTATTATAATTTTGCATAAGTTTGTATAAGTTTTTGAAGTCAAGTTTTATGTAATTTTTGTTATATGAATATGTAAATAATGTTGGTCAAACTTTTGTAGAGCTGGTTCATAAAGTCTAGTAATGCTTGCAAAACTTTTATAATACTGGTGCAATAATCATGCTCTATTTTACTATTTAATATAAAGTTATATATATATAATTTTATAATTTTATTAAATCTATCACTATTATCATTATGCCAAAATAATAACTTAACTGGGTTGATCAAAACATCATTCAGCTAATTTTCATCAGATGCTTCAGGAATTATGATAATAACAGTAAGCTAAAATTTGGTCTCCAAATTTGAGTATTTGGTTTTTAATTTTACTAAATTACATATAGTTTTTACTAATTTTGGTACATAATTATTTGCTAATTTGATAAGTTATTGATTTTGATATGATCAGTATAAATATACTTTTTTTTTTTTTTTTTTTTTTTTTTTTTTTTTTTTTTTTTTTTTTTTTTAAGATGAGGTCATGCCTCTTGTATCTTTTATTAAATCATAAGTTTATACACTACTATACAACCTTGTTGCTTACTCATGTATTTGCTAATTGACTAATTACAGAATACGAGGCTTAGACTACTTTATCTGCGACCTAAACCTACCAGAGCCTTAATATCCGACCTGGATTTTGTGTACTACCCCAGTCAATCAATTTCTTACCCATA
>CAJVPZ010002978.1:0-11603 GCA_910592135.1 Racocetra fulgida | reverse complement strand
AAATTAATTACATACTCTTGATCGTTACATCTTCCAACCCCGATTAAATGAATTGCAAGTTGTCCATGAGTGCCGGTAAAACAAAAGCAGTTTCCTGCTTCATTGTTTGATGTTAAGACGATCTTTGCCGGTTTTGATTGGATAGACTTGATATTAAACATCTTCGAGACCTGACGTTTAACGAATTCTTCTGGGTAACTGACATATTCATTAGAAGTCATATGAGGAATTACACGTGCACCACCCGAAAGAAGTGCATAGTTTGGAACAAGTCGTGTTTCAGGCTTTGCATATTCCTTATCATGATGGGATCTAAAGAATACGGTAAAAAAAACCAATCCGATTACTACCAGACTAGATATAGAACAACTCGGGGATAATTTTCGTTGTATTAGCATCAAACACTTTGGGACCAATAAGATGGGAAGAATTAAGAGCACCACAGTGTTGCATGTCATAGAAAAAAAGAACCTCCAAGTTTGTTTACGTCCTAATGATATAGGGCTAATGTTGTACAAAGTAATAAGCATATAAAATGCAACTTCCACAAGAATCGTAAGTGATCTAGGTGTATTACATACATTTTTTGCGAATTAGGTACTTGAACAGCATAGGAATTAATGCAAGGAACTTGTATAGCCTCATGCGAATTAGTATCAAGCAGAGGGACTCGGGTGTCATTATGAAAAACAGGACCTTGAGTAAAGTTGTGCGAATCAATATGAGGAACAGGATCTTGCATAGTTCCTGGTGAAAGTGTACGATTGTATTTATATATGCTATTACTATTGTTTTGGAAGAGCCGTTATTAATATATCGTCCAATTTAACTCAAATAGTGAATTAGAATGAGTAATTATTACAAGATGGTCGCTCTATATCAATCATTAAGGGTGACTTGTACACGTAATATGAGGCAATTAATTTAATCGGGGTTGGAAGATGTAACGATCAAGAGTATGTAATTAATTTAACGGATCAATTTAATTATGTGTCTAATTAATTAATTAGAGGCATTCCTCTATTCAAAAACAGTGTTGTCAAACGGTTTGTTCATTGGTAATTATTGGTAATTGTCACTCTTTTTTATTATATTTTGATTACGTGACGTGATAAATAACATAATAAAAAGATGTGACAATTATCAATAAACAAACGCTGCTCAAAGTAATGTATTTATCCCATGGGTACTATGTAATAACCCGTGCTTTTTTCTATCGGTCCATATGAAAATCATATGATTCATATAGACCGATGTTAAATAACCTTGTCATAAATCATTGTGTATTATGTAAGTTTGGATCTTGCACCTAGAAAATGTGTACCAGGTTGGGATCGGATTATCGACCGGAAAGATAATCGGAATGATAAGAACATAATATTTTTCGTGTCTTTTCTCCCTGAAAAAAAATAGAGATGCAAAACTTGTTATAAACACGTTTTAATATTGTGAACAAGCTGTTATTCCGTTAATTACAAGAAACCATCAAACTAAACCTAAATAAGCTTTGAATATATCGAACCTATCTATACCGCTTCAGCAAATATTTCCGTTAGCTTATCAGTATCAAGTTGAAAATTACAATGACTGAAAATAAGCAATGTTCAACCGTTTAAAAAAGATATTGAAATTGGTTTGTATTTTATTCATAATAATTCAAAATTTATTTATAATTAAATAGCGATAAAGATCTAAATAAGCATATAATGCCCGTTGAAAAGTTTTTTAAAACATATCATTGGTGATTAGGGTGTGTGGCACGGCAAAAAAATTTGGCATGCCATTAGCCAAAATTTATGCTATTCCATACTATGGGCATGCCATAATATAATTGAACCATCTTCCGGAATATTTCGGACCTTTGCTTCAATTTTCTCTTGTAATTTTATGTTGTCTGATTTTCTACTCGGAATATTTCAGAATATCCAAATATCAGTTTAGCCAGAGCGAGACGTATCATATAAGTGGCATGCCTATAGACTATTTTTGTTTTGGGCATGCCCATGACCGCTGTGCCACACACTCTATTGGTGATATTAACTAACCTCTTAACAGCATGGAATATTTCGAAAAAGGATATGAAAAATCTAAATATCTAACTATGGGCAAATTAGTGTCTTATCTATTTCAACAAGATTCCTCATAACAGTCGAAGTAGGTCTAAAATTAGAGTTCAGCCGCATCAATTTAAAAAAATTCGTGTACAAAAAAAAAATATATATTCATCTAAGATGAAGCATAATACATAAAAGATTAATCACAAAAAAGTACAGTCAACTCGTTATAAAAAATTTTTACCGTCTATCTTATTAAAAAACACATGGCACTTTTTATATTGAACTATTATGAAATTGCAAAATTTTGAGTTCATTCGACTGCACAGAATTTATTAAAGAGCGAACGTCACAAAAAAAAACAAACCAAATGGTTAAACAGAAATAAACTAAAGCCAAATGATTAAACAAAAATAAATAGAGTTATATTTTTAGAATGTCAAAATCCAATATTATTTTTATTTATCGCGTATACATTGTAAATTGCGTTAAATATTGCTTAATATGATCGTTATTTAATGGAAAAATAAGTCTTATCGTTAGAAAAAAATAATCGAGATTTAATTTCCGGACCATAATCCGGACTATCATCCGAACGATCATCCGAACGATCATCCGATCCAAACCTGGTACACAGATATTAGATTAAAAAAAAAAAAAAAAGGATATTTTTTTGTGGCCTAATAAAGCTTTATTATATTTCTTTAAAGTCTATAATTTTAAAATCAGCTACAGTCAATCCTCGTTAATATCAACCTCTTATTAAGACAAAATAGGTTCAGGCTACAGTATATAAAACTATCCCGTTATAAATCCTTGTATATATCAACACCATTGTGGGTTGATATTAACGAGGGTCGACTGTAGATCTAATTAGAAACTTACCACTTCACCGTCGTTATCAACATTTATTATTTTTTATAAATTTTAGCTTGGAACGTACAATGCTATGCATTATACTCGTTTTCTAGTATGTACAACGCTTTTTATAAAATAAAAAGTTTATTGAGTTCTGAAACTTTATCAGTTGCTGAGCTCATCCAAAAATAAAAAGTCACTAAAATTTTATCCGTATTAAACTATTTTCTTGGTTTTGGAATTGAGTTCCATCTTTTTTCACATTGCTGCCAAGTTCTATCGGGAATTTTTTCGGCCACAAGTTTCCAAACCTCGCTAAAGGCTTTTCTGTTATCTTCCACAGCTTGTCTAAGCTTGCTATCTTCTTCATCAGTCCAATCTGTGGAGCGTCTTTTAAGATATTGGTGTCTATTTAGCAAAACTATACAGTATTTAGTAATGTAATGAGATTAAAAGTAATCGCTTATATGAAGTTGATATTTCGTTTAACGTGCCAGACTCTCCTTAAAAAGATTAATTTCATAGCTGTTGAATGTTTAGTCTTTACACTTGCATCTGAGTCCGAACATTGACATTAAGCGAAAAATCAAACAAGCGAATGAAAGAAAATCATAAAGAATTACAGCGAACCGATTTTTACAACTTTTTGCATCTCGATGAGCAAAATGAGTTTCAATAATGGACCAGGATGTGCCATGTTCTTTGATCAAGCTTGTTAAATGAGCATCCTCTTCGGGTGTCCAAGAGACTTTTGGAGCTCGTTGAGTCATTTGTTTCAAATAAAATATAGAGTGAATTTATTTGTAAATTGATGAAAGTTGTAAGTAACGATGAAGCAACATTTAAATAAAAGACACAATTTCATTAGTTTAACTATAAAGATTTTCTTAATGTTGTAGCATAATTAATATTCTCGATCCTTCTCTCAAATAATGACGTTTTAATCTAATAATCTTCCATTGAAAGATTGTTAAAGCTTACTATATTATTAAACTTTTTAATACGGGGGATAATTTGAATAACTTTACTTGTGATAACTTATAGTTTAAAATTCCAATTCAGATAAATGTTTTTTCTGATTATTTCGCCCGATATATTAGACACATTAATGATTTGTATAGAAAAATTAATATTTGAATAACTTTGTGCACAGTTAGAGGTGACTTGATCATTCGAATAATGAGAATAATGATTAGGAATTAAGAAAAAGATGTTTTTTTTTGTTTTTCGAGGAGTTTATCTTTTAAATTTGATAAAACTTCTTGATACTAAAAAAATAACAGTAATTGTTTCTTTACATTTCAGCTTTACCGATTTTTAACCCCAAGCTTTTTTGAATTATATGATTTATGATATAGTAGTTAAGTGATCATTTTTTATGTTCCCAAGTAAAGGAAAAAGCAAGCATATACGACTATGAACATTATCTCTTATACCGTCCCATATTGTAGCGTAGCTTAGACTACGATCAATATAGTTTTGATAGATCAATCCTGACTGTAAGTTGGTGTAAGGATAAAATAATAATGCTTTTGTTCATGTCATGCATTGTAATATGTTTGATGAACTCTGCAAATAAAGAAGTATTAGCACCGCAAACTCAATTAAAACTTTACCATAATTGCATGCACACAAATTCTTTTTTTTGTTCCTGACGCGCAAAATAAAAAATAATTTTTAAAATGAAGTAATATGTCTCTAAACACTATAGTGAAGGCGTTAATTTCGATATATTACACGCTAAATCAAGAATTATCAATAGTTGCTCTTATTATGAACTGACCCACATCGGCCGACCCACCTAGTATCGCCACCAAAATCAGTTACATATCGATGTATACGGAGCTTAAATTATTTGCTGACATTAATGCAGTAATGTTAAAATTAACGTTAAGGAAGATTAGCGGAGAAACAAAAATTCAGCAGATCGGCCCGAATTATGGATCGGATTGCACCGGCGTTGATTAATTTTGCCCAAGATCACTCAAAATTTTACTGATGAAACTAAGTTGGTGACGCTAGGGTCTTAGTAATTTACCATGGTAATTTACTATAAGTTTTAGTAACTTACCGTAAATTACGGTAATTTTACAACCCTGGGTGTAATACAGTTAGTTGTTGTTATTTCTTAGTGCCGCCTAACGCTGGTGCAATACGACCCATAATTCGGGCCGATCTGCTGAATTTTTGTTTTATTTGCCAGTAATACAAACTCCTAAAAAGGAAATAGCCAATCAGCGAGTTCAAATTTTGAGAATTCCGAACACGTGCGAAAGAAGAAAATTGTCTATGGCTATAGCTTCTAATATTACTGTATTAACACAAATTTAAATTTCCTTTTTTGGGGCTATGAGCAAATGAAAATCGACCAATCATAAGTTATCACAAGTTTGGTAAAACACTTTAAACGTAAATGTCTTTTTTGCAAAAGGAAATATTTAAAAGAGGGAATAGAAGTACTGCGTTATCAGAACCAATAATAAATGAAGAACAGGAGGAAGAAAATGAAGACTCGAAGAAGGTAATAAAAGAAGCTGAGAAAAGCGACATTAGAAGTTTATCTATCACGTAGGTTCTTGGATATTATTGAGAGTTTTAGCTTATAAAGTTTTATTATATTAAAATACGCGTATGGAATTGCATATTATATAGAAAAAATAAATATATACCTATTCCCTGGGAAACTTGTTTTGATAGCTGTAGAGATATAAAAATACCAAATTCTGAAAATATATCCTTTTTAGTTACGTTTCACTTGTTATCCTAACAAAATTTTAAAGGATGATAGTAATTATGAAATTCTTGACCAAATATCCTATGCGAATTGGTTTACATATTCAGAGCTTATGACATCCAGGGCAAGGCAGAAAATCCATTATTTGTGTTTCATCACGGTGCTGGATATTCTGGTTTATCTTTTGCCTTAGCCGCTTTACATATTAAAAATTTAACAAACAGTGAATTTGCCATATTTGCGTATGATTGTAGAGGCCATGGTAAGTCGTTTTAAGTTATAAAACAATTTCAAATTTCACATGATTGATGTAAATAAATATATATATCTTCTATTAATATAGGGAAAACGAAAACTTCTGATGATCTCAATTTATCATTGGATCAATTAAGTCAGGATTTAACAGATGTTTTGAAAGCAGCTTTTGGAAATGATGTTATAACAGACCGAGAAATTTTCTTGGTGGGGCATAGGTAGTCTTATTTTTATATTATTAAAAATATTATTAAATTTAGATAACTTTATAATCCTTTTTTGTTTTTAGTATGGGAGGTTGCGTTGTAGCAGATGCAACATCAAAACAATTAATACCTTCCGTGACTTGTATGGCTGTGATCGATGTTGTTGAAGGTTTGTTATTGTAATAATCTTAAAGAGAATGCGTTTAAGTTTCCATAGAAGTTTTTTATTATTTAGGGTCTGCAATGGAAGCACTTTCAGGTATGCTAAACTTTTGTAGAAATAGACCGAGTGAATTCAAAACCGTAGAAGATGCGATTTCGTGGAGGTAATAAGTTCGGTTAATAGTCTGCAAATTTCAAAAAACTTTTCGCTTTTGCGATTGTTTTTTTTACACTCATTACAACTAATAGAGGAGTTAACAGAAATTTGTATAATGTCTACATTATCTTATCCGTTCGATTGTAGCATAAAGTCAGGTACAATTCGTAATCATAAATCGGCCAGAGTTTCCATACCTTGTCTATTAACTGAACAAGAAACTTGTACGAACATAAAAAAATATACTTGGAGGACTGATTTAGCTGTAGCGCAACCACATTGGAAAGGTTTGATCCTTTATATTACATATGTTTAAATGAAGAACATTGAATGTTTAATTTCCTTTTTACAGGGTGGTTTTCTGGATTATCTGAAAAATTTCTGTCCTCTAGCGCTGCAAAATTACTTATCCTTGCCGGTATTTTAAATATAAAATAAATTTTATTGATAAAGATTTATGTAGTAATTATTTTTGTGTAATAATTTAGGCACCGATCGATTAGATAAACCGCTAACAATTGCTCAAATGCAAGGTGATTGATTTATTCTATTGCCATTTATATTTATTTCAAATTTACTCAACGTGTATTTTTCCAATGTAGGAAAATATCAACTAATGGTATTACCAGAAGCAGGACATATGGTCCAAGAAGATATGCCAGAAAGAACTGCCACTGCTTTAGTAGACTTCTGGAAAAGGAATGAAAAATTAGTGTTACCAGTGAAGAAGCCTTTTGTGGTTGATAAGTAAACTGTAAGTTATATGTAGTTTTGTAGTTTAAACAGTGATGAATTTTTTTTATAAAATTATAAGATTTTAAGTTTGAAACAGATATATATATAATTATTTAGTCTTTAAATTTAGAATATCTTATCATAAAAAATTATTCAATCATTTTTTGACAAATTGTATTAGAATATCAAAAATTTAGCGAGCTTCTATCCACCAACATTCTGGTAAATAAATAAATAAATTTCACAATTTAGGCTTACTGCATAAGTATCCACCATCAACCGAAATATTAGCACCGTTAGTATATGCGCCAGCTCTACTACATAAATAAATGCAGGTCCCAGCGATATCTTCTGGATTACCAATTCTACCTAATGGGATTATGTCTTTAAATCCATTACTATGTGTTTTTAAAGTTGCTGCCATCATTTTTGTGTCAAATGGACCGGGCGCTATTGTATTGAAGGTAATATTACGTTGTGAGAGATTACCAGCTAGAACATTAGTTAGATGGTGAAGTGCGGCCTTTGAGGCCGAATAGGCGTAGGTTTCTAAAGCTGGGACTCTTTTGCCTACTTGGAGAAATATCTATTAGATAATAAAATTTAAGAAAGTGTTTGAAAAATGTTTTTACCGTCAACTGAACCGATATTAATTACTCTTGCTGGATCATCTTGCGTGCCGGCTTTTTCTAGTAAGGGTACCGCGCTAAATTGCATAATAAAGTTTTCAGTTTATGTATTATTTAACCAGAATTAGCATTAAATAGAACTTACGCTTGCGTTAAACTAAAAACACGTTTGAGATTCAAGTTTATTACTTTCTTTTATGGTAATTACAAAATTTGGTTTTAATATTAGAATGAACTCAGTGTATAAATAGTGTGCAAAATCATATAAACCTCAAAGCCTTCTTCAGGATATTTGTCAAACGGTGCACCCCAAGATGCACCGGCATTATTAATTAAAACGTGTAATTCTTTTGGCACGAAAAATCAATGTTGCACTTTTAATCCAAGAGACGGTAAACGTTATTTCTTTTTAGGGTCAAATTATGAAACTTACTTCCTTCACGTTTCTCAATTTCATCAATTATTCTTTTACATTCATCCAGTTGTTGTAAATTAGCTGGTAAACTAATCGCTTTACCAGGTCCTTTGTCAAAATTATCATCAATTAAAATCTAATTATTCATATTTTAAGTTGAATAAGTCATTGAAATGGCACCTTTTGCGTTTAATTCTTTAGCAATCTGATCACAAGCATTAACTGATCTCGAAGAGATATAAACAGTAGCTCCATTAACTATAAAACCTTTTGATATCATCAGACCAATCCTTTATTATATATGTGGATCATTTAGAACGTAGAAAGAATACAACTTCTGAAAGACGAAATTCTTCTTTTTTGGTTAATTACCCGCGTGATCCACCGGTTACCAACACAATTTTATCCTTGACGTTGAAAAGAGAATTGATGTCCATTTTTTGGCGAATCCTGCAAAAGAAAAGTAATTCATGATTATGAAACGAAGACTTAAATATATAAATGTGATCATCATTGTCACACAGCTTGGAAAAAGAAAAGTATTCGTAGAGCAATGGGTTTTTTGCGATAAGGTAGACTACCCTATTTCCACAAATACCCTATTTCCACAAATACCCTATTTCTACAAATAGTTATTTCTGATCCACCAGTCTATTATGGATAATTTTACCACCAAAATGAGGCAATTTCAACTCAAAATCATTAAAATATAATCATGCTTAATTTAGATGGGTTTAAATTTTTAAAATTTTACGGTTTATAATTTGACCTACTGGCCCATTTTAGTGATTTTACTGCCAAAATGACCGTCTCAATGAGACGATTCTAAAAAGCTCAAAGTCGTTAAAATCTAATCACAGGATCCCGAGGTAATTAAAGAATTGTGTTTAATTTAGGTATTAATTGAACAAATTTTATAATAAATTGGAAAACATCCAAATTGTGTACAAGACATTAACGATCTCAGGATAACTGTGAATGGATTTTAATGATTTTGAGCTTGTTGGAATCATCTCATTAAGATGATCACTTTGGTGGTAAAATTATTTAAAACGGACCAGTGGATCAAAAGTTATTAACTAGTTTGTGAAAATAGGTTTATTACTAAATTTTTATAATTTTATAACATTTTTTTCTCTATTAACTAAAAAAATTTTTGTGTATTAATATAGCATAATTTATATATTTTTCAATAACAAATTAATTATAAATTTTATATAATTGTATGTAGCAAAAAAAAGTTTGTGGAAATAGCAGATAGGGTGGTCTATCTTATCCCTTAAACCGTCCAGCGGACAAATTTACCCGCTAAAATCTTTTTTTTTTGATTTTGCGCAATTACACCTGACTTTACTAAGCAATCATACCCCTTTTTCTAAATTAGAATAAAAGTATATGATTCTGCAGATCATCTTGTGACTTCTGCAGATCGTCTTGTAACTTAGGATCACGTGTTAGTAGTACATGAAGTTGCGGTAGTACAGCGATTATCAATCAATAAAAAAAAAAAAAAAAAATTCAAATTCAAAAAAAAAAAGCCGTTTTTAATGACAAAAGCAAGTTTATCTTCGAATTTGCCCCCCAAGAAAGTACTGAGGTATTTTCTGATGAAGAGGAAGAAGAATACATGCCAGTTCTGACATCCTGCCAACGTTTTTTGAACAACCCGGGATTAGACGATGAGGAGGACGAAGACACTGAAAATAGTAGCAATAAAAGCCGCAGAAAATCAAAAAGTATAGATAAATTGCCACCACCGCTCCCAAATTTTGAACCATTGGTTCATTCAAAACAATTGCATTAGGCATTTGTAAATTTGCCACCAAATTATGAAGTCAGTTTTTCAAAACCGATTAATCTTTTTTTATTTTTCTTTATGAACACTTTACTTGATAAAATTGTTCTGAATACGAATTCATACACATTAATTAAAGGCACTGGTCTTGCAGGAAGACAGTGAAAAAACATGGACCGCAAGGAGCTTATTACTTGGATTGCATTGGTTATTTACCAGAGGATTTTTGGGTTGCCTTCACTTGATCAGTACTGGAATGAGGACTTGAAGCTCCCCATACACCATATTTCCAAACAAATGACGCTAAAATGGTTTGAACAAATCAAGAGATATTTGCATATTGCTCCGCCTGCAGCTGCTATTAATCATTACTTCGAAAAATTAAAGCCGCTGCTTTCCCATATCCAAGATACCTTGAAACAACTTTACACACCAGTCTCAAATGTCTTGGTTGATAAAATAATGGTAAGGTTTTTTGAAAAAAGCGTTCACACTATTTGTATTAAGAAAAACCAATCCCAGAGGGTTTTAAGGTGTTGTCGCTTTGTGAATTCGGATATATATTTACTTTCTTGCCGATATCACATGTCTCTCCAAGTGATGTAGAAAAAGTGAGTGGGCTCAACCAAACTAGTTGTCTGGTCCACCATCTTATTATACAGTTTCCGTATCGTCGCTTTTTATTTAATATCTACATGGACAACTACTTTACTAATATTCCTCTTTTTCAGAACTTTCGGCAAATTGGTATTGGTGTCTGTGGCACTGTTCGAAAAGTAGCATCAGGGTTCCCTAAGGAACTGAAAGTGGAAAAAAACCTTTGACTTGACTGGGATGTATATTCTGGCATTGTAGTAAATGGAGTATTGGCTGTGTTTTGGCAGAACAATAGTCCAGTCACAATGTTGTCAACAATTCATGGTCTTGTTAGTGAACAATGGGAAATAGAATATGAAAAACAGCGGCCAAGAGAAACAAGCACCAATGCAACAAAAGTGCATGCGGTGTTTGGCTCTCAATTAAAAAAAATTAAGAATTCCTAAAATAATCAATAACTACAACCATCATATGAATGGTATAGATATTGCCGACCAGCTTCATTCATATTACAATATGCAGCAAATAGTACGAAGAAACTGGATGCCACTTTTTTTCCGGTTGCTGGATACTTACATCATCAATGTGTACCATATCGCCCAAATCTTGGAATCAATTCAGGAGCAAAAGGACTTTCACCTTAAACTCGTGTAGGATCTTATTGATATTGCAACCGACGTGGGAGAAATTTAGCTTAGAAGTAGATCAAAAAAAAAAAAAAAGAAAAGAAACAGATGAAAAAACAAAAAAACCAAACGGCCAAAAGTAACAAAACACTTCGAACTTTCAAACCGACAGTTTGTTGCTGGTAACCATTAAGTTGAGTGGAGAAAGGACTGAGAATCATGCCAATAGTGCAAGTGGTTGGTGAGTAAAAAAAATTTGGATTTAGATTATCCCTTAAATTGTAACACAGGCAAATTTGCCTGCGTTTATTTTTTTAAACTTTATTTTTTTAATAAAATTTCAAATATTAATTTTAGCAATATACTTTTTAATTAAAAAA
>CAJVPZ010002977.1:0-11603 GCA_910592135.1 Racocetra fulgida | reverse complement strand
AAAGATTAGTTCCCATTCTTTCACTTATGCGTTAAACTACCAGGGAGTAAGTATAAATTTAGTTATAAAATATTGTCACATTTTTATCGTCTATAATATTGTTATTAAATATTACTTGACTGCTCTTTTACTTATGCGTCAAACTACCAGCTTGTAAGTATAATGTTTGCTCAAAATAACCTAAGCATCTTATTATCGACAGAAATTATTTATTAATTATTTACTTTTCTTTTACTTACGTGTTAAATTATTAGAAAGTAAGTATAAAGTTTATTCTTAAAATAATCACCGCATTTGTTATCAATAGAAATCATCATTAAAGATTATTTCTTTATTCCGTCACTTATGTGATCAGGGAGTAAGCATAATTTTATTTATAAAATATCGGGGATGATGCTGGAATTTGATGACTAAAAATCTCAGACAAGGGTAGAATCGCCACCTAAAAAGATTTCAAACTATTCGCCGTAAAAATTTCGTGCTGTTAAGCTAGAGTTAGGACCTTGTCATTAAATTGGGGTTTAAAGGTATTAATTATACCAAAATTTTACAAGGAAAAAAAATTTTACTAATGCGCAAAAATATAAGCAAAATGAACGTTCGTTTTGGATTTTCCGGATCGTGCTACTTTACAACTGATCCTAAAATTTTGATTGGTTAAAAATCCCACTGATCATCTTAACCCTAGCATCAGATGCGATCATTCAAATTCAGTATCATCCTCGACAAAAATATTGTCTCATTTTATAGTCAATAGAATTATTTATTAAAATATTATTTCACTGCTCTTTCACTTCTAAACTACCAGCTTGTAAGTAGAGTGCTTATTCACAAAGTATCTTAAGCATTTCATTATCGATGAAAATCATTCATTAAATATTATTTCTTTGTTTTACGTCAGGGGGTAAATAAAGTTTATTTATAAAATAATCGCATATTTTATTATTAATGAAAACCATCCATTAACTATTATTTCACTGCTCTTTACACGTGTTAAACTATTAGGCAGTCAGTATATTTATAAAATAATTGTTACATTTGCTTTCGATAGAAATTATCATTAAAGAGTATTTCTCTTTCTTTCACTTATGCATTAAACTACCAGCAAGTAAGCATAAATTTGCAAACCCATCTTTTTTGATTCACAAAAAATGGCCCATTTTTGCTACTACTGTACTTCATATGATTTAATCTTTCTAACCTAATGGAAAGTGGCCTTTTTTATGAATCAAAAAAATGGACCCTGTGAATCAAAAAGGATGAAATTACCATAAATTTGGTTATAAGCTATTGTCACATTTTTGTCGTCTGTAAAATTATCTATTAAATATTACTGACTGCTCTTTAACCTGCGTGTTAAACTACTAGCATGTAAGTATAGGGTTTACTCAAGATAACCTAGGCATTTTATTATCAATAGAAATTATCCATTAAATGTTTTTTTTGTTCCTTTACTTACGTCTTAACAATCAGGAGGTAAGTATTTGAATAAAATAATCAATAGAATTGTTTATTAAATATTATGTTTTTATTATTTACCTTACGTGTTAAACCACCAGGGTGTAAGTACATGCTTATAAAATTGTCCTCACGTTTTATTGTTACTCGATTAATATGTTCGTATATTTTAAACTACTAGGACGTAAGTATAGGCTTTATTTATAAAAATTATATACATTTATCTTAATAACATTATTCATCAAAATTATTTTATTCTTTCACTTACGTGTTAAACTAACAGGAAGTAAGTATAAAACAATTGCCACTTTTTATTGCAAAATTGAAAATTAAACATTAATTCACTGTTCTTTCATTTACACGTTAAACTACTAGATTGTAAGTATTGAGCATATTGTGTAAATTATCAATAAAATTAGTTTTTAAACACTTTATTCTGTTACCAGCATGTAAGTAATGTATATCGTTTTTTAAAACATGTTGCTTTGTACACCTAGTAATCAAAATCGGAAGAATTTTGCCAAATTTGCTGTCCAAATTGGGTGTACAAAAGATCATCCTAGCGTTATTCAGTTAAAAACTTCGATTTTGAATGATAGAGTTTGTATATTAGTTATCGCAATTTTTAGCAGATCTTTATCTCTGAAACCATCGTTCATAATTATGGTCAAATTTGCGTATTATTTGGCCAGATCTAGAACAAACAACTATAAATCTTGTAAAATAATCTACAATTTTGGCCAGCATTATAAAGATGGATCTTCTATTAATCAAGTGATGCGATATGTGGTAACGCTAGACAGTATATACCGTACAAAACTGATAATTACGTTTTATCGTCAATAAAACTTATCCATTAATATTCTTGTCTTATATTTTCATTTTAAATTACCAGCATGTAAGCCATGAATTTGAAATAATCAACACACTTATCATCAGTAGAAATTATCCATTAAATAATATTCTGTTCTTTTTGTCTTCATTAAACATTATATCTATTCTTTTACTTTTGTGTGTTAAATTAGAGAGTAAGTATAGAGTTTATTCAATAATCACCACATTTTAAACTATCCATTAAATATTATTTCTGTATTCAATTACTAGTGTGTAAGTATAGTGTTTACTCATAAATTTATCATCAATAGAAATTGTTTATTGAATGTTTTTTTTTTTATCTTAAACTACCAGCAAGTAAGTGGTTATTATAAAATAATTATCAAATATTACTTTACTGTTCTTTCACTAATATATTAAATTACCAGAATGTAAGTACAGTGTTTATTCGTAATATAATCAATTTTTATTGTTAATAACGACGGAGGATCACAATCAAATATGATGTTTTTTCTTGCTTATTTTTTATACATTAGTTTGTAAGTAAATATAGTGCATATTTATCAAGTAATATACACATTTTAATGTCAATAAAAATTCATTAAATCTTACTTTTACACTCTTTCACTCACGCATTGAAATTAGGCCGTAAGTATATACTCACTTTATCATCAATATAATACTAATAAATATTCCTTTCTGACCATTCGTTTACGTGTTAAACTGCCAGAATGTAAGTGCAGAGTTTATTCATAAAATCTTATCATTGTCTCTAAATATCATCTCTTATTTACTTTTCTACTCATTTACATATCAAATCCCAGTGCGTAAATATAGAATTTATTCATAAACAATCGCACCTTATTATTAATATGGAATTATCAATTAATGCTTCTCTATTCTTTCACCTATGTGTTAAACTACTAGAATGTGAGTATATAACTATTCATAAAATTTATTCATTTTATATCGATAGAATTATTTTGTTATCTTACCTACACGTTTTAAATACCAGACTGTAAGTATGGAGTTCATTCATACAACTGTATATTCAACAAAAATGCCAGCTATTTATTAAATATCACTTGCCTTCTCTTTTGCTTATGTGTTAAATAACCATCAGATTGTAAGTGTAAAGTTTGTTCACAAACAATATATATATTTAGAATTATCATTAAGTATTTTTTTTTGTTCTTTCACCCGCATGTTAAACTAGCGGGTATGTTAGAGTTTATTCATAGGACAGTCGACACATTGTATTGCCAATATTGATTATTTAAGCATTGCTTCTGTTTTTCCATTACGTATTTAAATTATAGGATGTAAGTATAGTGCTTATTTACAAAGTAATCGGACCATTTTATAATAAATAGAGTATCCATTAAACATTACTTTTTGTTCTATCATTTACGCGATAAATGCCAGGGCGTATGTATAGAGTTTCTTATAAAGTACAGTAATTCATTTAATAATATATTAAATACTACGTTGTTTTCACTTACGTACTAAACTACCAGATCGTGAGTATTGGGCTTATTCTTAAATAAGATACTCACTTTATTATTAACAGAACTACTTATTAAATCTTATTTCTCCGTTTTTTCGCATACATATTAAACTACAGATGGTAAGTACAGTATTTCTTTAATAAAATTTATATCACAGTATTAAATAATGTTTTTCTTTCACTTACATGTTAAAATTAACAGTGCGTAAGTATAGAGTTCAATAAAAAAAATTTACGCATTTGTTATTAAAAAAATCATCTTTTCAATATAAACTCTTTGTTCATCCACTTATATATTTAACTATAGAATGTAAGTATAAGGTTGTTCACAAAATTATCTACACATTTTATCGTCAATGTAAATTATCAATTATATATTTTCTTTTCATTCATTTACGCGCTTAAAATACTAGGTCGTAAGTATAGACTTTATTCATGGAATCATCTACTTATTTTATCGTTCAATATGGATTATAAATTATCTGTTTATTCATTTACGTGCTAGAATGTAAGTTTAGAGTTTATTTATAAAATTTCTACACATTTATCATCAATAAGAATCGCATATTAAATATTAATTTATCTATTTTTTATTTACATGCAAATCACAGTTCGTAAGTACTGAATTATTCATGAAATACTATTTTTCTATTCTTTTACTTATGTGTAAATTTATCAGTGCGTAAGTATAGAATTTATTCACAAAATGAAGTTATCCATTAATTAGTTCTCTGTTCCTTCACTTACATGTTAAATTATCAGTGCGTAAGTATGGAATTTATTCATAAAATAATCTATTCACTATACCGTCTATAGAATTACTTATTAAATATTACTTCTATGTTTGTTAAACTTTAGTATGTAAGTTTAAAGTGTATTCATAAATAATCCACATTCTGTCATTAATACAAATTCCAAGTTAAATCTTTGTTTTTTAAAATTACTTGTTAAACTATTAGCTAGTAAGTGTAATATATATTCATAAAACTTTATTATCAATGGAATTACTCATTAAATATTACTTTTGTGGTAAACTACCAGTGTGTAAGTATAGAGCTATTCACAAAATAATCTACGCATCTATAATTATGCATTAAATATTTATTCTCTATTATTTACTTGATAAACTACCAGCAAGTAAGTATAGAATTTATTCATAAAATAATCTAATTTTATTGCTACTTAATTTCTGTTTGTTCACATGTTAAATTATCAGGAGGTAAGTTTATATTAATTGATTATAATCTGTTCATTTTATTGGCATTACGATTATTATTATTATTTTTATTTGGTCATTCAGATATATTAGCCACTAGAATGTGAATCCATTGCCAATTACGCGGAGGTTAATGAAGTTATTTTACTATTATAATTACGTATTTTTAAACAATTTAAACATTTTACAGACTTAAGACATCTAGAATTAGCTTGAATGGGGCCATATTATTGAAGTGCAATGATGTTATTTGTGATATCATTTATTTCCAAAGTGTATGTTTCTATTGTTTGATTACAACTTAATTATTTTTTTTATCTGTGAAGATAGAGACTGTTGCTGTTTGTTTTGCATAATATATGAAGGCCAAGTGTCCTTAAAAGATGTTAGTTGTTGTGTGAATATTGAATATTACTTAGCAAGTAGATGTTTTTTTAAAAATTTTGTAATTTAACGCAATGGTGATATATCGCCATCACAAAATATCACGTGATTAAGATTTATAGCATAACAATAACGATAATCTTTATTATTTATAACATAATGATAACCACTTTATTACCCTAATTTATTTAATACAAACCCTAACTAAATCTAACTTTGTGGGATTTTCAAACATCTTGCTTAACATATCAAAAGCAATTTTTTTTTGATTTTAAGGTGAGGTTTTGCTCATATCTTTATTAATAATTTTTGAAATAATAATAATATAGATCACTACAGTGCAGTTGCCAAAGCTTCCACTCATAGTCAGGGCTAACCATTAAACCACTGAATATAAAAATTTACAGAGCTACTACTATTTGTACCAGTACAAATAAAAATAAAATTACATGTAAGAATAAGAGCTCAGACAGAAAAAGATTTATCTGCAATCTAAACCTACTAGAGTAGTCAAAAACTCACCTAGGTTACTATAGTTAAGATATAGTTTAAAGAAAAATTGTACTTACCAAAGTATAGACCAAGTGTTAATTTTTTTATAGCCTAATCTGCTAGTAGGCAGACTCATTATATAAGTATAATTGATCTAGTTATCTTTTTTTTTTTTTTTTTTTTTTTTTTTTTTTTTTTTTTTTTTTTATAGAGTGAGGCCTGGCCTCAGTCTTTATTGAATAATTATGCTTTATATTATTTAAATGAATTACATAAATCATTATAGAGATCTACAGCTAGGATTACTTTATCCTCGGCCCAAAGCTCTACTAGAGTGGGCTATCAGGCCTCCACTAAATTTAGTTTAGCTATATATGATGTAGATATATTAGTGGTGGGAAATACTTTTTCCCATGTGTTATATTTTATTGCACTAATATGATCTGTGGGGGGTGAGATAGGGTTGTAGCAGTATATAGGTCAGTTATTAGTCTATTTTGATGCATACCTTTACAGCGTTCAAGCCATATTTGTTTGTAGATGTTATTTGATATTTTATGTAGCATTTTGATAAATGTATTGTTTGAGGTTGAAGTGATTGACCTAATATTTTCTGGAATTAGCCCTTGTAGTAGTGGAATGTTAGATGTATTTGTATTGTTAGTGAAGAAGATTTGTGTTACTGCTGCTGAATCTGGCAGGTGAGTATCCTTTTTTGTGTATTGTTTTGTCACTGTTTTGTATTATCACTTGATGTAGTGATGTTGGGTTGCCTGAGCAAATCAGCCAGTGGATATTGTCCTTAGTTGCTTGAGTGCATCTGTTGCAGGTTAGGTTTGTATATTTTTTGGGGTGTCAATAATGTAGGTTGAGCAGTGTTGGTAACTCATCTAGTAGAAATTTAATTTTAAAATTCTTCTTTTGTAATAGTTTGAGATGTGTAAATTTTGTATGTAGTTTATTGCTTAAGTTGATAAATTGGTGGGTGCTATTCCAGTTTGTGTTTGATTGTATATCTTGCCAGCTACTTGTTCTGTTAAGAGAGTGCCATTCAGCAGTGTTTCTTGCATTTTGTAAATGTCAAATAAAACAATGAGTTTTATGTTCTACTGGTACATTGTTCCATATAAGATAAAAGTTGTTGTTGTCTAATGTAAATAACACTAATTTAATTTTGTGCAGCTGTAACGAAGTTGCTAGTTGCATAGTTTTTTGAAAGAGTGGGTGGTTTACTCTGTGATCTATATTGGTGAACTTGATGGTTAAGTGTTTTCGAGCAATGATAGTTTGAATAAGCTGCTTGAGAGGCCAATAATTGTGTTTCTGGATAAGAAGGTTGAGATTATGTAAGTATTATATAACTGAAAAACATGGTTTATAGTTGGCTTGTGAGGTGTAACTATATTGATCTTGCTGTTGAGAGAGTCGATTGAGAGAATTGATATAACTCTAATTAGATATACTCTAGTGGTAGATGGCCAGTGTATTATTGCGGCTGAAAAAGAGATATTGGTTGATGAAAGTGTCCAAGCAAAGTTTGCCTGACTATCTAAAGTATTTAAGTATGATGTGTTGGCATATATATATATTTGAAGGTTTTTTGTTTGAGAGTTAATTTGGCTAAAATGAGAGAGATGAGGTAAGGCAGTATCTGTGATAAATAGTTAGTCTAATAAGTTATTAGAGGTAGTTGGGGCTGATACTATGTTGTTCTTAATTGGTTAGTAAATTTGTTTTTTCTAGATGGATTAAGCTTGGGGTGGTGTTGTAACAGGTCGTCAATATCTGTACGGAGTTGTTTTGTACTAGTTACCTTAATGGTGATGCATTGGGCAGTTGAGAGAATAATAGTTGCATTTAGTTAATAATGTGTTATTAGTATTAGCAGTTAGTGAAGATACTAGCCAATGTGTGATTTGTAGCTGATTATTTGACATGTTTGTTTTTGTTACATGACCTATTATAATTTGGTTGTTGAGTTTACAAAGTATCCATGATCCGCGAGTAGGTACTATATTGTTTATTGTAAATAGGTTTGGATTGATTGTTGGAATAAAAGGTGTTGCTGGATTCTGAAGTATTTGTGCAGAGTAAGAAACTATTTAGGTGTGCATTCTGTTATTGTTTTATTTATCTTATATGGTATGTGTTGCTATTGGAGAAAATATGTATTGGTATGGTTAGTAAGCTGTTATATAGCATAAATTTTTGCTTTGTTGGAGTATTGGATTAGCATATCAATAGGTGTCTCAAGAAGTGTTATGCATATCGGCCAAGGATTGGGTGAGTTAAGAATATGAATATTAAGCTTGTGTGCTGCATATATAGTTTGTGCTGTAAGTGTGTTGTGATATATGGTAGGTAGGATAAACTGTGGTGATTCAAGAATGTTTATTGATGAATGAGTGGTATTTTGAAGGTATTGTAGATATATTTTTATTGGTTTTGCTGTAGCAGGATTGTTAAGTTGGTTGCGTAAGGCTGATATATGATTTTGTATTTATATATCTTGTAGTTGTTTAAGGCTATAGATTTGGTGATGAAATATAGTTGAGCTAGGGATAGTTATTGCTAGCCCTGCTTTATATTTAACAACCTGAGTATATTAATTAGTTATAGTGCGATTACTGGTTTCTGAAATGAATGTATTAAGTGTTCAAGATAAAAAACATGGTATGAGTACAGTGTTGATTATGTAAATTGTCTGTTTTTCTGTAACTTTCTTCTTTTTTAAAGTGTTGATTAAGTTGGTAGCTTCCTGAGTGATTTGTTTGTAAATTTGCTTATGGTTGCTAGATACTGTGAACCAGCAGCCCAGATATCTAAAGTTTTCTGTTAGTAGTATACTAGGAATGTTTGTGTCTGCAAAAGTAATTGAAGAGTTTAGATCTGTACTGCAGTTTGTAGCTAGAACTGATTTAGTAGGATTAACAGTGATGTGTGCTATATTGTAGAAGGAGAAGGCATGGTTAACAATTTGTTGAAGTGCTTCTTTATTGGATGCTAGCCATAAGGTGTCATCTATATAGGCTAGAACAGAGGTATGATATGTAATTGGATGGTAGCGTGGAGGTTGTGTAGTCATTATATAGCCTTGGAATTCAGAATATATTGTAGTAATAAGAGGATCATAGTATATATGCCATAGTAGTTTCACCTTGGTCAATCCCATTATATATCAGATAAGGTTGGGTTAGGCCAAGGTTTGTTATGACAGAATTTTGACGATTAGTAAGTATATTGATGAGTAATTGTTGTATATTATTAGGAATATATAGCTGGTTTAGTGCAGATTGCAAAAGAGGTATATGTACAGAGTTATATGCCTTACTCATATTCTGTGAAAGCAGCCAAATCTCTTTATTTTGAGTTTGCACTTCTTGTAGGATGTTTGTAAGGATATAAATTAGTTGTATTGTAGATGTATGTGGAGTTGCTACAAAGTTATTTGGGTGAAGTATGGGATATCATATCATGATTTGGCTAAGCCGATTTGTGATAATCTTAGTAAAGATATTATATTACATGTATGCTCAATTAATATTATGGGTCTTGTGTAGTTTAGTTGGCCTGTGAATATAGGTTTTTTAGATATAGGATATATTTTACTATATTTCCATATTCTAGGTATACTAGAAGTCTCTAAGCATTTGTTAAATAGGATTGTCAGTAGTTTAGTGACATGAGGATGAATATGTTTAAGCATTTCATTTGAAATTAGAGATGGTCTTGTAGCCTTGTTGTTAAGAGATTGATTTATCGTTTGAGTCACTTCCTCTATAAAAATGGGTTGTGCTAGTATATCATACCAGAATGTATTTATATGTTATTGGGATATATATTTCTGTTTTCATTGTTCCCAAAGTATAGAATCATTTGGGTTGTGTTTTGTTCAGTTTTTAAAGTAGCTTCATATATGATTTCAGATCTCATAAGGATCTGTAATAATAGTATTTGGTAGTTTAATATTTTGAAATATTACTGTATTAGTGTGTCTATTAAGGATGCTATTGAACATAGTTGTTGTGTAGGATGTAAAGTTGTTATATTGTTTTTCAATATATTGGTTAATGTGCTGTGATAGAGCTTGTTGATTTTCTGTTTCCTTTGTATAATATAAGGTTTTTTGATGCATCTTCATTATATTAATAGTTTGAGTAATATTACTTGTGTTGATATCTTGAATGGATAGACCTGTAATAGGAAGATTAGATAGCTGTTGTATATTATTAATTTTTTGATTAATAATTTGAAGCATGTTGCTGTGATTCTGTAAATGATTATTGGGGTCTTTGTATAATGTCACTAAGGTGTGAAGTATATTGCTACATAACTTTAGTGCTGTATGTGTCTTTGTTGCTATAGGTGAAAAGGTGTTATACTGTTTTTTTGAGTGTCATGAAGATGATATATATGCTTTTGCTGCCTTGTTGATTGCTGTACTAATTTGGTGCCAGAGTTGGTTAACTGAGAGTATATCTGCTATAGTTTCGGTAATCTGTGATGTGATATATTGAGTAGCTTGTTGAAATTAGTCCCACAATTCTGGGTCATATTATCGTATTTATAGGTTTTGAACTTATATTTTTTGTGGCGTTTGGGAGGTTGACATATAATTGTAAATTTTTTTTTTTTTTTTTTTTTTTTTTTTTTTTTTTTTTTTTAAATGCTATAGTTGAAACTTTATTTAATAAAATAGAAAAAAGTTCTACATTTAAAGATTTCAAACTACATTTGTGCTACTAAGAAGACACCTAATGTGATATTATATTATCTAATTTTCTATAAAATGCTATGCTTATTAATTATTATATAACTAATTAGCTAGAATAGGTTGGAGGCTAAAGCAACACAACTCCACAAAGACCTTAAAACAATTGGACATATAATACATCATGTTCAAAAATACTTTACACACAACATCCCATTACCAGACAACATACTTGAATTAATCAACAACATTAATATCAAACACAGCTTTACTATTCAAAACCCACCACAACACCAAATTGATCTGGCTCTTTGGATACAAAATACTAAAGAATACTGGAAAACTTTATATAATGCAAGAAATCTTGAAAATGCACAACACTTAAGACAACACATTAATCTGGCTACTAACAACAGATGCGACCAACTACTCACCAATCCATCAAAAATGATAAACAGCATACTCAATCGACATAAAGATACAGTATACTTTGATAACATTAAAACCGATACAGACATCATCACCGAACCAGACAAAATTAAACAATATATATGTAACCATTATGATGAATGGACAGCACAACATCCATACAACACCACAATTTTTGATCAAGACTGGAAAACAGAATATCAACTCTAACCAGAAATACAAACAGCATGGTACGACTCTGTACTAAAAGAGATCAGCATAGATGAAGTTATACAAACAATCAAACAATTATCTAATAACAAAGCATGTGGGCCATCTGGTATTAGTTACGAAATGATAAAACATATTGGACCTAATATGTTACATGCTATCACTACACTCCTTAACAGATGCATCAATATTCAAAATATCCTTAAACAATGGAAAGACAGTAGAATATACCCTATTTCCAAAAAACCTCAATTTGATGATAACCTCAATAACACCAGACCAATCAGTCTAATTGAACATATTAAAAAACTCTATACTAAAATCCTTACAAACTGACTCACCACAATCTTTACAACACACAC
>CAJVPZ010002976.1:0-11605 GCA_910592135.1 Racocetra fulgida | reverse complement strand
ATTAAGATCAAAAGGTGGGTTTACTTAATAAAAATATCTATTCCAGAGTACTTTTTGATATCTGGGGGGTGGCATTAGCAAAAATGGGGGGTGGAAATAGCAACACTCTAAAATTTACTCTTTATTGTTATTAATTATAAATTTTAAATAGCTGCATTATTTTTGACCATTACTATATACGAGTAATTCATTGATTCAACGTATAGATCTACCTGATAAAAGATCATCACAGGGTGCACCAATCAATTTCTTTAAATGATCAGATCACTAGATCAGGTATAACGTGAAAAGTTTTTTTTTAAAAAACAAAAACCGTTAATAACTTAAATTTTTGACTATGAAACCACCTTCTGCGCTCTAATAACAAACAAATTACTTGTAATTTTAATATATTTCATGTCATATTCTAACATCAACATAAAATTTTGGTACTTTAAAATCTTGTGCATGTCAAAATTTGATTATTCGAAGAGATCTGATTAGCGTTAGTGCATATTTGTCGATCTTCCATATCTTCCATGGTCTTACTAGTACTTACGTGCCACATTAGTATCTTCAATCTATATCGTCATGCAATTATTTTTACTTTATACGTATAAAGTATTTAATTAAATATATATATGCTTTTTAATACTGGTAAATATAAAAACTAGAACTTTAGCATTATTAATCTGTTACTCTCGTTGTTAGGATTTGATTTAAAGACATGCATTCGCGCAAATTTGATGGATAGTAAAAAAGATTAAAACAATCAGTGGATAATTCATCACTAAAAACTGAAGTCGTGCGATATGTGAGATATATGCTAGTTCGATTTTATTTTTTGGTGACCGAATTGAATGATTGAAAACTGAAGATATTGTCAGCATGAATAAGCTTCCTCATTGTCTATTCATACGTAATTTAGACAGATATGGCCGATCATTTGAGTAGATTCACGCCACATGATTAAAACCTGGCCAAGTAGCCGATGAAATTGACCGGAATTACGGGGGTTATGAGAAATTAAATTTACTATATAAGGTCCATTGATATGCAGTGTACGCAGTGTTACAAAACAAAGTTCAGGAATTGCTTAATTACAATCTATATTTAGTTTGAGTAACGTCATATGTTATGTAAGAAAACCTGATCTTTGAAAACTAACCTTCAAACATATAATCAATTTTTATCCATATGGTTCCACGGATATAATGTATAAAAAGATTGAAAATGCTTCTTAAGTACTTACGTACGTACGTACAAAAAAGTAAACATTTAGTGACTTAACACGCACGAAGCTGCACAAACATAACAAATATTATTTCGTTCGATAGACGTAGTATAATTGTAATAATTGTATTCACTATCGATTCATATATTTTGTGACCATTGTGAACCCAAACTTTCTTGTGGTTTATTGCCATTATCATAACATTCCTTCTGTACCTTTAAATTAACAAAAGCCTATTCTTTCTCTTACAGAGGTAAAAATAAATCCGGGAATTTCTTCCCATTATTCATTCTTTCCTTTCATAGCAATTAAACATATTGTTTATGCATAATTGATATTCATAAAGCTATTTATTTAGTATATGTTTTCGCTTCGCCTGATTAATGTTCTTATTTATTTGGGACTTTTCCAGTTTAGTCAGTGCGGTCGATTCCTACCGAACACATACTTCCCTTAATATACCGCCCGTCATTTTATTGACTAATTAATAGCCAAGTTGGAACCTTGGTTTCGCCTTCCTTCATCTTTCCCGCCGTGACGACTCTAAAAGTTCTCTTCGGATACAAAATTTCGGAAACAAAAAGGAAGTGTATACAATATGACTTTTGACTTTGGATTAATTGTTGGGAATCCCTTTTATCTTGCCACTTTAGGCTTGGCAGTAGTATGACAATCCTTTCATAGAAGTTAAGTGTTTTGTTAAGCATATGCGTCTCTAATTTTATGCTTGTGATTTTAGGTTGGCTGGATCGTAGAATTCGCCGGCGCCGCCGCCTCTCAAGCTGTGGGTGTTAATTGGTTCTATATAATTTATGAATTATTTCTTATAACTGCTATTGTCGTAGCCATCGGTTCCAATGCTTTAAGTTACTATCGCACTGCTGTATCCTTTAAATTAAAAGCGGACCTTGAATTTTACGTCATCAATTATCCGTAAATAGATTAGAGCATATGTGATATAATTTAATACATAAATGCTTATTTTATATATTGTATGATTTTATTGGTCACAAATTACTGAATTCTATAAACATATATCCTTAACTGATAATTATTTTATCAAACACAGATTGTAACTTTTTTGGGTATTGGTATAGTTTTTCATATCCCAATAATTAACAGTTTCATTAGCCTACCTTTACCTGCATTGCAAGCTTTTGCCGCTGGTGCACTTTTTGTCACTATTGTTTCGGTAATTTATATTTCACATTTATCATATGGATTATTATTATTTAAAATTTTTAATAGAATTGACAAAAATTTTCTAGTTTGCTTGGGTAATTGCATTCGGTGCGGAAGATGGCTCCCTGGTTGGAGACACCATAAACTCATGGTCCATTAATAAACCTGCTCATCCGAGAAATGTTCATCCGGATGTTGGTTTCCCTTCGGGTGTTCAACTAAATCCTGGACAAATACAGATGACAACCATGCAAGATCAAGTAGTTGTATCTCCTAATGCTGATTATGCTTACAAAGCAAAAGCTTTATATGATTGTAAGTTATATCAACGACCCTGCATACAATATAACCTTGATATAACGAAGACGTTATATTTAAACTTGCTAATGGATTCGTTATATTTAAACTTGCTAATGGATTCGTTATATTGAGGCCAATTTAAATGTAAGGCCTAAAGATGAACAAATTGAGCTTTGTTGTTTATTATATCGAGGTTATATTAAGGTTATATGAAGGTTATATTGTATATATGATTATAATGTTAATTATTATGAGTTCTTACATTATTTATTTGAAACTATTAACACGTTTAATATGTTTGATATTTACAGATCAAGCAAGTCCCGAGGATCAAACTGAACTTTCATTTACCAAGGGTGAAATCCTTGATATTGTAGATAATAAAGGTAAATGGTGGCAAGCAAAGAAAGCAGATGGTTCAATCGGTATAGCACCAAGCAATTATGTGAGTTTCTTTTATTAAATATATAAGATTTAAATTGTTTTGATCTAATTTTCCATACTAATTTTTTATTTTTATTTTATTTTTTTTTAAACAGTTGCAAATTATCTAATTATAATAATAGTAACAAATTTTTATCTTTGCCTATATTCGTTAAATGTGCAATTTATTATTTATGTTTGATTCATTCTGCATTGATAGTATTATGTATCATCGACACTAAAACTTCATTAATTCATAATTTATGTATCAAACTGTTAACAATAATTCTATGCAATCCTCCTTTTAAAAGTAGCATCTGTTTATAGAAAATTATTATTTTTATGTATATTGTATACATTATAAATTATTTTTGTATTTCTTAATTGACACAAATTTTGTCGCCTTCATTTGTGTCGATCGGGTTTTAAAATCTTATTAAACTGGTTTTGTTTAAATCCATTCATTTTTTGTATTATTTATCGTTATTATTATATTATTATTATTATTATTAGTTTTAATTCTTAATGTGGCTGGTTTATTACATTGGATCTATATTCATATATCTGGTTTTGGATCAATTTTGAAAAAAAATCCCTACGTATTAAGGTGACGAAATACTGTATCGGTATGTTGTGATCACTTTCATTCGCATAATCACGTGGATTGTGCACAAAATTTGATATGAAACCTTTTTTTCAAATCTATATTTTCAAATCTATTATTTAAATTTATTTTTCATATTTAATTTTAAAATAACAATGACTAATATATAAAAATGATAAATAAAATTAGAATTCTAAAATACCGGGTGCAAATCACAGGATCTTCTTAAATCTAGATTGCCTGTATAAGCACAAAGTGTGTGTGCATATCAAATTTTTACATTATATGATATAAGCTCTCAGCCATGTACTAGACCCGGGGTTTACTACAGGCTTTAAAATTGGTGGAATGTAAGAGACCCGGGTCCAACTATATTGACATTAAAAGCCTAATATCCAGTGAGGTTCTTTTTTTTTTTTTAAGCTATTCGGTTCTTCTGAATGCGTTAGAATGGATCTATTATGACAACTACCTTTTCACCAATAAATAATTTGATTTATTCCTTGTTAATATGATAAAGCAGAAAATTTTCGCGATCAGATTAGTGTCAAATAAAAATATAGATTTTCCACTTTCTTGAATATAACTTATATAAACTAAAATGGCTTGGTTGGCTAATTTTATGTAGATCATTTTTTATTTTTTACAAAAACAATTAGTGATTTTATGTGGTGGCAAAATCAAAACAAAATTATGTGGTGGCGAAATTCAAATTATGTGATGTGAAACATATTTTCCATATTTGCGATTCTGTAATATTCGTGACCAAATTTTTTTTGACGGAACATCGCTTCAAAAAATTTCATAACCCTGCTCGTAATTTGAGTTCGTTCAAATTCTACATCGGAAGATACCGAATCCGTTAGACTTCATTCGCTGCCTCAATAAAATTGCCAAATTATGTGCCAATTCTTGTAAATTACTACATTATGTGATATTCTGCGGTGATATGCCATGTTTATGTGGATTCTGTGGTGTTATGTGAAACACATAAAATCACTGTCCGGGGACGCGTGTAGGGAGGGTATACTGTACGAGTACTTCTATGTTTTGATATGTTTTACTATTACATACCTGGGTACATAAGTATACTTATATACCCGGGTATAAATCAAAATTTGGCACTCTAATTGCTGCAGGGTATAACCCACGGGGTATATACAGTACATGTTGGGAAAATACGGTAAATTATAAAATTTGTATACCAAATATTTAGATAGCATAACTTTTATAAAATTTTTATTTTATTTATTTAGACGGTTTTATCAGTATTATTTATTAGATCTAATAAAAGTATACAAGCTACAAGTTTATAGCTATAAGTTATAAATATATATACAGTGAACCTTCTATATAATCACACATTTTTTTACTTAAAAACTTTTTTAAAAATGTGCTTATAAAGAGGTTGTGCTTTTATGAAAATATTTTGTTATATATTTAATAGTAAATTATTTTAAATAAAAATGTAATATAAAAAGAAGTTTTTATATGATGTGATTATAAGAAAGGTGATTGTATAGGGGTTGACTGTAATTATAGATAGAACTTTTATCTAAAATATATTATATATTTGATATTATATAACTATTTCTAGAAATGTTTATACAGTATATAATCTATTATACAGTACTAAAAAGGTTTAAAATTATTAAATTTTTTTTTTTATTGATAGCCTTCCCAATATCTTTATTTATATTTTTATTTTTTTTTGTTAACTAGCCTCTTTGGGCCAAGGTTTTTTATTCAAATATTTAGGCACAGGGTTTACTTACAGAACTTTTTATATTAAAGAGTACAACTAATTACATATGCAACTTTTAGTTACCTATTTAATAGTTCATGTATTGATATTACATTATAGGTTTCACTAGAATTTTTCAAAGTCAAATCAAAACAAATCAAATATTAATCAAATCAAATAAATTTTTAATTTAAATTTGATTTAATCAAATCAAATCAAATCAAATCAAATCAAATCAAATTAAATAACATTCAAATATTATTAAAAATTTTAAACTTTCAACACTTTTCAAAAATTCCAATTTATATAAAATTTTACTAAGCTAATTACTTTGTATATTAAATAAAAAATGTTCTTCTAATCAAAATACCCCTAGTTAATTATAATAAAAATAGCAGTTAGTTTAATAAAATTTTGCATAAAGAGCTATTAAATCTATAATTTCAATTTAAATCAATTTAAATACAGTTAAATCTTATTATAATTACTTTCGATATTACAACCTTGTTATAATCATACTATTTTTGTAATCTTGCTATTATAAAATATATAAATTTTGATCTTCATATAGTTACAACTTTTTATATTCACCAAAATTTTGGTTTTCAATCTAATGATTATATTGAGATCTGACTGTATTTAAATATTTATCAAATCAAATCAAATATATTATTAATTTGAATTTAATCAAATCAAATAAATCTATAATTTAAATTTGATTTAATTTAAATATTTAATCGAATCAAATTGAACTAAATCAAATTGCGAAACCCTAGATTCTATACTAGCTACTATATCTACAACCTAACTAGGAGATTATTTATTTAAACTTTCTGTAATATAACTTGACTTGTATTATCAGTACTGTATATCTTCACCATAATTATCAATTGTAAAAAGTTCCAGATGTTTTCCTAAAGTTTTTAGAACTAATTTATCTTTGAAACATTGTTATAAAAGCTTTCTATACTCACAATCTGATTAATCTAAACTTTTGATAACTTATACTAAATCTAAAAACAAGTATTTGTAAGCCAAAACCACTACCATTACCTACTACTGCCTTTATAAAGTTTATCTAGACCTCAGTACACACTTTTATCAGGAGAATAAAAATGGTGCAGATCTGCAAAGATCTTTGACCCTAGAAAATTTTGACAAATTTCACGATATCTCGTGATCCAGTAGTTGAAATTTAGTGATTTGGTACCATTCGATCTGTCTTGATGAGATGGATCAAATGGTATCAAAATTGCTAAATTTTGATTACTGGATCACAAGATAATTGCATTTAAGTGATATTTGTAACTACCTAAATAACTCGCCAACAAGCAGTTCAAATTTAACAATTTTGGTACTATTCGATTCCTCTCGATGAGACGGTTCGAATGGAATCAAAAACGCTAAAATCAGATCACTAGTTGGTGAAATATTCGCAAAATACGTTTTGCAGCACAGTTCAGCACAGAACTTTAAAAAAGAAATTAAAGTTCTCCACCGAACTGTGCTGTGCTAAACTGCACTACAAAATATATTTTGCGAATATCTCGCCAACCAGTGATCCGATTTTAGCATTTTTGATACCATTCGAACCGTCTCATCGAGAGGAATCGAATGGTATCAAAATTGTTAAATTTGGACTACTCGTTGGCGAGTTATTTAGGTAGTTACAAATATTACTTAAATGCAATTATCTTATGATCTAGTAATCGAAATTTAGCAATTTTGATACCATTCGATCCGTCTCATCTAGACGAATCAAATGGTACCAAAATCGCTAAATTTTAACCACTGGATCACGAGATATTATAAAATTTGTCAAAATTTTCTAGGGTCAAAGATCTTTGCAGATCTGCACCATATTTATACTCCCAATGTTATAGACTATAGTCAACTCTGTTTATTCCGACCTGTCCGTTCTTATATGTAAAATTGGTTAAAAAGTTCGATTTTTAAAGAGTTATTATTAGCTAATCCGAACTCTATAATAAAATTTACAAATGTTCTAAAGTTTTTCGTTCGGATTAGAGAGAATTTAATAGTGTTCGGATTAGAGAGGTTCGGATTAGAGAGGTTCGGATTAGAGAGAGTTGACTGTATTACCAACTTTTCTAGTATATTAACAGGACCCCAAACAATCTACAAACAGCTAACAATTTGCAAAAATTACTAAAAATAGAAGGATCTGCAGAAAAAAAGTCTAAAATAAGCAAACTAATTACTAAAAATGAAAAGATCTGCAAAAAAAGTAGTCTGAAATAAGCAAATTAAAATCTTACCTGTCTATAGATTGTTCAGGGTTCTATATCAATAGTGTTTCTAAACTCCTAATCCAGATGGTCTAGAAGAAACTTATATCTTCTAATATTCTAATGAATCTTTTTCTTTATACTATATATACATAGTCTGATTAGTATAATGTCTTGCTAAACACTCAGTTCTTGTTTAGTTTACTATTGAATCTGATTATTGATAGTTATTTTTTACATAGTACTATCAAAAATCTGTATTACTTCTCCACTCAAAACTTGCTAAACAGACTTTTATATGTCCAAGCCTCTAGATTTATATAGCTATTTCACTCAGATTTTATATAACTCATACATTACACTACTATTCTACAGCTTCTCAATATAAGCTAGTATGACTAAAGTTACAGATGCTGACCTATCAGATTATATATAGTCTGCTATAATATATTCTGTAAAATTTGAATTTCATTACCAGTGGGATTCAAACTTTTGTTCTGCCATTTGGGAGTATAACAACTTATCAACTTCACTAAGTCACCACACCTTCACTAGTATCTTTATTAGATCAAAACATATATACAAAAAATATTAAATTATCTAAGCTATATATTTAATATTATTCAGCTGTCTTAGTAGATACCCAGCTACTAAAATTCTTTCTATTATTTTAAATATAATAACTTTTTTTTTCTAATTCTTAACTCCTGTTACTTTTTTCTGCTATTATGTCTTATACAAATTTTTTTATTTAGACTAGTATCTGTTTGAAATCTAATTATTTTATTAGTAATCTCTTTTTTTTTTTTCTAATTTTTAATGTTGTCTTGTATATTATTTATGCTTGTTTGAATCTTTTTCTTTATACTATATATACATAGTCTGATTAGTATAATGTCTTGCTAAACACCCAGTTCTTGTTTAGTTTACTATTGAATCTGATTATTGATAGTTATTTTTTACATAGTACTATCAAAAATCTGTATTACTTCTCCACTCAAAACTTGCTAAACAGACTTTTATATGTCCAAGCCTCTAGATTTATATAGCTATTTCACTCAGATTTTATATAACTCATACATTACACTACTATTCTACAGCTTCTCAATATAAGCTAGTATGACTAAAGTTACAGATGCTGACCTATCAGATTATATATAGTCTGCTATAATATATTCTGTAAAATTTGAATTTCATTACCAGTGGGATTCAAACTTTTGTTCTGCCATTTGGGAGTATAACAACTTATCAACTTCACTAAGTCACCACACCTTCACTAGTATCTTTATTAGATCAAAACATATATACAAAAAATATTAAATTATCTAAGCTATATATTTAATATTATTCAGCTGTCTTAGTAGATACCCAGCTACTAAAATTCTTTCTATTATTTTAAATATAATAACTTTTTTTTTCTAATTCTTAACTCCTGTTACTTTTTTCTGCTATTATGTCTTATACAAATTTTTTTATTTAGACTAGTATCTGTTTAAAATCTAATTATTTTATTAGTAATCTTTTTTTTTTTTTTCTAATTTTTAATGTTGTCTTGTATATTATTTATGCTTGTTTGATATATAATTTTTATTATCTACTCAAATATATTTTTCTGTAACTTACTAATTTGTATATTGTTAAGACTTTTATCTTCTATCAGAATTGTAATTAAGATTTTTGGTCTTGATTTTTTACTATCTTTGTTTAAGATTTTTATTTCTATAATATCTTCAATATCTCTTTTTAGTATTCGAAAAAGTTAGATCAGATCAGATTCAGATTGTGATCCAATTCTAACTATCAGATTAATTTTGGCCTAGAAAATTCAGATTGGGTCAGATTAAGCAGAATTTGGTCTAATTTTAGAGTCATCTCTTTATATAATCACAAAATGTAATAAATTCAAATTAGTTACAGGACAAATTTGAATTTATCATATTTTGTATTACAATATATATGATAGGTTCAAATTTGTCATATGACAAATTCGAATTTATTACTTATTGTATTATAATATATATGACAAATTTCGGATCAACCATTAAATTGGCCCAGATTGACCTCAGATCAATCTGAATTTCAGATTCAGATAAGATTTGAATCAATTCTGAATAAACTAGTATTTTTAATCTGATTCCAAACACTATCTCTTTTTGTGATTTTTTGTTAAATGCTTTTTCTTTTTCTTTATCTCCTAGTTGTTTTTGTTTTATACTTTTCGCTTTTTACTAAACTTGTATCTTTTTCTTTTTTTCTTTGATTCTTTCTTTTTTATATATTATTTCATTACAAATATTTTAACAAATTCTTTAAAGTACTAAATTAGTATTTGTAATATTATTTTATTATACTATCTTTGTTATTATTTTCTTTATTTATCTAGTTTTTTCTACTATTCAGATTTCAGTTTAGATTTTATATACTTAGTATCTTGTTTTTCTTGTTATATGCTATCTATCTTGTTCTTTTTATTATATATAAAATTTTTATTATTCTATTTATTTTTTCATATATAATATATTCAACTGAATCAACTTTATATTATATTGCTTTTTAATATTCTGTATTGTTTTTATTTCTAAATACAAGTTCTGTATATTTAATTTTTTTTGCTTTGTATTATATTAATTCTTTATAAAATACATCTATTTATATTTCTGCTTATTCTGCTATAATTAACTTTTTTCTAGAACTTTCTGTTATTTTTTTTATATATAATCATTTAGTTGTTGAGTTTATATATCTTTTTGTTTTATTTGTTACATGGCTCTTAATATTTTTTTTATTTACTTTTCATTTTATATTGTATATTTTGTATAACAAAAACAAATTTGCATTAAGAAGTCAATGTTAATTTTCTAAATCAGTGTTGTATATTTTTAATATTTAAGTTAGATATAATAAACTAAACAATTTTAAACATTGTTTAATATTTGAATTCAAATTATGTCTGAGTAAATATATTGTTATTCAAATAATGCCTAAGTAATAAATTTTGAACTTAAATATACTCAGACTTAGACATTTCAAATATATCTGAGTTTATAATATAATTAATTAAACTATATGACTTATATTATAATAGTGACTATATATTTTACATTATTTAAAAAAAATTTTAAATTCATATAGTTTTTTAACAATGTATTGTATTAATTTTTTTATTTAATTTATCTAAACTACTAATAACTAATACTAAAATATTATTACAATTAGATTACATAACTTTGATCTATATTATAATTTGTCTAATTCTCTGATATAATTCTTTTGATCTCTATAATAAAAATCTAATAGTAATTTTAATTTTGAATATAAATATTATTTGCAAGAATTAAAATAATTTAATTTTGATAATACTGGCTTATTTAATAAATTTTTAAAATTTAAAAATATTCTTAATCATTAAAATTGGCCAAATCTTTATTAAGTTATATATTTTTTCATTATACAATTATTTGCAGTTGATATTTTAATAGTAAGTTACTATTTAAAGTTAGATTACAAAATATTTGTATAATAAAAAGTGTATAACTTGATGAAAATTCAGTTAATTTTGATAATTAAAAATATTTTTAATTTCAAAATCAATAAAATAATACAAAATTATTAAAATTAAATTATTTTAATTCTTGCAAATAATATTTATATTCAAAATTAAAATTACTATTAGATTTTTATTATAAAAATCAAAGTTTTGCATTAGAGAAATTAAACAAATTATAATATAAATCAAAATCATATAATCTAATTACAATTATATATATATATATATATTTTTTTTTTTTTTAATTCGGCTGTCCTGCCTCATGCTTTATTGGGAGTATTAGAAGATCGGTATTAACAGAAAATACAATTTTCTATACTATAATCCTATTGCACAAAGAGAC
>CAJVPZ010002975.1:0-11605 GCA_910592135.1 Racocetra fulgida | reverse complement strand
TATGTAATCGATTGGAGTATTGATTAATTCATTATAAAATTATAATTTAATGAATAAATATCATTGAAATTTATACTCACGTCCTGTAATTTATGTAATCGATTGGAGTATTGATTAATTCATTATAAAATTATAATTTAATGAATAAATATCATTGAAATTTATACTTACTTCCTGTAATTTATGTAATCGATTGGAGTATTGATTAATTCATTATAAAATTATGATTTAATAAATAAATATCATTGAAATTTATACTCACTAACTATAATATATAGGAGTATTGATAAATTCATTATATAATTATAATTTAATAATTATTATTAAAATACTCACATCCTGTAATTGATTTAAGTGTTGATTAATTTATTATGAAATTGTTATTTATTGAAGATTGTTATTTATTGAAGATTGTTATATTATTTAAAGTTTGCTCACCAACTGATAGTTGATACAATTAAATATCAATTACAATGATACACTGCTTTAGTGAAGGAATAATGTAGAGAATTTATACATACTCTCTAACAAATCATGAAAGTAGATGATTTATTATTGAATCTCGATTTAATAAATAAATATTATTTAAATTTACACCCACATCCTAATAATTCATGTAATAAAAGAATGTATTTATATAATTACTAAATGCAAATGAATTTTACATTTGAATGTGGGCACCTACTAGCCGTAAAAATGAATTTATTTCTTCACTTGTCAATCCTTCTATTTGTTCTTGACTATTAGAAATAACTTTCTTCGGAATCTCAAGTGAATATAATCGTGCTGTATATTCGATCATAGATTTGAATTGGTTACTTGGAGAAGTCAATTCACTCAGAACTTTGATTTCTAAATTACAAGAAAGATATATGATATATGCACGTATTGATATTCCTAATAAGAAATTGGCTTTATTTTTAAAATTTACCTCGAAAATCAGAGAACCTAGATATGCATTCTAAAATTGATATACTGTATATTAATTAATAATATAACTTGTTATTCCTGAATGATTATATATAAAATACCTTCTAATATTTTATTGAGTTTATTGCTAGTTCTCTCTTTATGTTTATTGCTAGTTCTCTCGTTATATAAGACTATATCAAATAAAAATTCCTCTCCTAAATATTTAATTCGTGCTGTGATTAATGATTAAAATCATGATTCAATACCAAATTATTACGTTGCACTCACCAATAGAAGGTTTAATTTCATGTAAAAGGTCGGCCTCATTGTTATTCGCGTTGTAGTTCCGATTGTTTGCAACAATCATAGTAGGAATCTTATAAGTCATATAACTACTATATTCTCGTGATAGTTCGTTTATTCCATTTAATCCCTCAGAGTTTGAAATATCATAGACAAATATAGCACCGTCAATATAACTATAATAACTGTAATATTTATATTATAAAAAACATTATTTTCACAAGAAAATGCATAGTACATTAGAATTATATTAACTAACTTTTTATTTGGTCTGAGATTCCATCCTACAAAAATACAATAAAAAATTAACAGCAATTCTAAAAATTTTACTGTTAATTGGATTTTTAAATATTGACATTTACTGCTTCATGGCATATTAATTATTAGCATTTCGAATAATGATTAAACTAATAACTTATATGCCATAAAATTATAAAATCATACGTAAACTATAAAATTACAACTAATGATGAATATAAACTTGTGAATTCTTTCATCTAGAGATACAAGCAAGTAGAGTCGTTTTGCTTCTCCTTATCGGACTTAGCCCCTTAAAAATAGATTCCACAATTATATAATCAAATAACTATAAAACTGTTCGTTCTAGTCCCTCGATAAATAATAATCAAATAAATTTATTAAAAGAAAAGTGAAATTAAGAACTAAACATTCAAACAAATCAGACTTTTTTAGGGGCTGAGTCCAATAAAGCAACTAATTTACAAGTTTTTCCTTTCCGTCGCTCATGTCAAATCATGATACATTAACTATAAGAATAACTTTATTAATACCTGCTTCCAAAAATTCTACTTTAATATTGTAATTATTAAACGGAATGTACGTTGTTGCGACATATGCGTGCAAAGTATCTTGGTATACACCATTAAAGTTGTCATTCGCAAGCATCGAGACAAGATAAGATTTACCAACGTCCTTTTTACCATCTACACCAACTAGAAATAAAAATACATTAATATAGTTATAAGGTTATGAAAAGTGCGAATGCATCATACTTCTTAAAAAGAAATCATAATTTTCAGTCATCTTTGGAAAATAGCCTGTTGTTTGATCTATTAATTGTATTATTATAATGGCACTTTGGACTGCCTCATTTATATGCCCTTGTTCGCAAATAAAGTTTATAGATACATTGTACGACTTTGTTCAAGCGATATGTTCAACGAAGAAATGCAAACTGCATTCATTACGTACAGTACGTACATACGTAACGTGATATTTATTCTAATTTGACAAGAAATTAAACTTTCATGATTTTCCTTTAATAGTTAGGGCGAGTGCAGTATTTTTATTGTTTATTGTTACTGTATACCAAAATAACGCCCTGGGGCGTTATTTCGGGATAATACGGTAAGGCAAGCTATACAAAATAAGAAAAATCACCATGAACACTACTATCTTAAATGTTAGAGCAGAAATTAAATGATTTCAGAAACATAATTGATAATAGAATTAACAAGCCAGAACTTGATAAGGCGTTGAAACCAAGAGCTTATCACAGAAAAATGTTATGTTTTTGAGTAACATAATGTTTGTACGTATGAGGCAATAATTCTACGTATGCATCAGAAAAATTATACTTGTGAACAGTGTTCGAAATCTGAGACTAAATTAGTGTTCTCATGTTCTATTTAGTATTTTTGGAGTCAATTTTTGAGTGTTCTCAGCTGTTCTCACTCACAAATTTGTGTTCTCATGAGAACTCTGAGAACACTAATTTCGAACACTGCTTGTGAATACAGTTTTATATTTTATTAGGTTTATATGTTTCAATACGTAGAGACTCCCGATTAGTGTTTCTGTACTGTAGAACTGTAAAGCAAGATGATAGATAATCTTAGTTGTGTACATATTTACGTACGCCATGTACGCCATACATAACCCAAAATTGCACTTTCACGCACCTTATTAACGCACACAGGTACTTTATCAACTTCAGACTCGATACATATGTATACATAAAAATTACTATTACTGTACAAACATTTTCATAATTTCAAAACCATGTCTCAATCGAACAATTGGAAAGAAATATATAATAGTGTTTTAAGTGTTTTTAATGCCCCAGAGTTGAAAACAGAGTTAAGGCTGACAGATATAAAGGATATAGAGGTATTTATTTGTATTGAAGTTGATAATTAAATCAGAAATAAACAATACACAAAGTTTATTCGGACTTCATGTTGTTAATATTCGAATAAATTAATGTATTTAAATTTCACAAAATGACAAGCCTTTGGATAAATTAATTGGCTATCGTTTGCATATTGCTTTTAATATTAATTTAAAATCAATTTAATATGAAATTTTTAATATGAAAATTTTCATTCTTATGTTAACCTTTTTTTCAATAAAGATCTCCGGTTGTAATTTATTCTTCGACCTTTACGAACATTTTTCAAATCTTAACATAACACCTAAAACTCGAATCTTACGAATTTATGCTGATGTAGTTCAACTCGCAAATACTTTAGAAATTACATCTTTGAATGGTGGTGGCGCTATTTTGATAGTAGCGAGACGAATTGAAATTGTACCGAAATGTCAACTAATTATTAATTACAACAAATCTTTCCGAATAATAATATATGCTCAAGAAATGACATCTGAACTTGAAATTGTCGCAAAAAATCAACTAAATAATAATGTTAATACATTTAAATTCGATATCGATGATTCAAAAGATAATAAAATCGTTGGAAAATCACTGAATATATTCAGTGACAAGAGCCCCGAATATAAAGATTTATATATATTTGATATAGTTATTCTTAAAAATTATTTATTCCTTAAACTTTTACGATACTCTTTACTTATCGCAAATATCTTATTTTATGATGAACCTACCATTACACGATCAATTCTTTCTTGGATATACAAAATAACTGAATTACAATCTGGAATATCTGAAGAGGAATCATATCAAACGATTTCAGAATTATATCATAAAGCGCTTTCGATGCTAGTACAATTGGATACTTATGAAGAAAGAAGGAAAAATAAATTTTCATTTATTCCATTATTAGATAAACAATTTTATAAAACGGGAGTTGATGAATTTATGAAATATGTAAAATTTTATGAAAACAAATATATGCAAGTTCTAAAGAAAAAAGATGAAATTGACGAAAAGAGAACAGAATCTGAATTGTTACTAGAAAATTCTAACGATAAAACTGCTTTGTACGAACATTTAGAAAAGATTGAATATCAACGTCATGTTTCTGCATCTAACTTGTTGGAAAAAATGGAAAACGAGTTAACAGTATGTTGAATATATATATTTTATGAACTTACAAACTCAAGATAATTAAAATTTTGAGCGATAGATATTATTATATTATTATGTATTGTCATATTCTGATGAAAATTATATTAAAAAATTTTAATAAAATTATATTTTATTAATGGCAGGACAAAAAGAATGAAGTGAACAACGCATGCGAGTATTTTAAAGTCGGAATTGAACAATGGAAGCTACAAAAAATCCATGATGCACAAATAGAAATGTTAAAAGCAGTTATTAATTTAGCCGTACGTGTTGGTACGATTATTATCAGACCTGATGGTATAGTCAACATTATTGAAGCTATAGAAAAGACATCAATTTCAGTTCAAGACGCTCTAAATGCTGCTGATAAAGTGAAAGAATTTGTTAATGATAACAAAGATATAAGTGAAAAAATTGAAGAAATTAAACAAATTGACGAAAATTTACAAACCAATTATAATATCGCTGAAGGTCTGAATAATAATGTGACGACAGAGCAAGAAAAAATAAGTTCTCTGAATGTAGATGAACTTGCAAGAATGTAAGTTAATCCGTAACTAAGATTACTGAAAAAATTCATTTAATAAATTTTGATAAATTTGATAGCCTTAAAGAAGAAGATCGTAAAGGAATAAAAATGAAGGTCGAATGGAAATCAACTGAATATGTAATGATGAAGTTACTTAATTATGTAAGTATACAATCATTAATGTATATATAATATTCTGATAAACAGAATCTTATAATTTTTTATATTTAATGTTAGCCTACTGAGGAAGGAATTGAAGGCGCAGCTGACTATAAAGATTCATTAACAAATTTATTTAATTACATTAACGCATACATTAAAGCAAATAATGAGAAAGAAAAAAGTTTTAAAGAATATTCACGAATTAAATTGCAAGTAAAAATGTTTAAAAGAAAAGAAGAGAGACTCAATAAGAGGATTGAAGATTATAAGTTGAAAAAAGATCAATGTGACGAATACGCATTTTCACTACTGGAGTGCTTTATTAATATTAAATGTTGGATGCTAACATATCTAGAAAATTATAGATGTGCATACAAATATTGGTCTCTTTCTGAATCTGAAGTTATGCTTTCTGCTAAAAAAACTACCGCAAAACACATAAAAGACAATATTAAAATTCGTCAAGAATTAGAAAGCAAATATCATGAATTTGGAGGTCCACCACAAAATTCAGAGCATACATTTCGTCTTCCTAAAAATTATACCAAAAAATTTAAGAGAGATAAATTTATTACCTATGAGATTCCATTAGATTACTTAGAATTTCGGCGGTTTGAACGTGTTCGACTTGTTAATTTCGGAGTATTTTTGAATGGTGTTGGTTCTAGAGATGACGAAATCTCTCTTTATATAAGCAATACAAATATGTTTAGTGATAGATATAAAGGGAAACATTATCATTTTAGGTTAGAATCTGTAAAAGGTCAAGGGTTTAGGTATAGAGTATCAGATAAAAAAATATTACAAAATGTGTCATTTGAATCAGATATATATATTATCCCAACACCATTTAGCCAATGGACAATTAAGCTTGATGAATGCAAAATTGATGAATCTATGGTGGATTCATCTGCAATAAATTTATCTGAATTGATTTCAATTGAAATTAAATTAGATGTAAAGTGTTATCATATTTAAAGTAGCATATGTAATTCTATAATTTTGATTAGAAAATTTTCTAAACAAAGATTATAATAATTTTGTTATGTTGATTTAAATTTTTTAATAATAAAATCATTCCGTTATCTTAATCATTAAGTTTTCGAATCAATTTAATCAAGTATTGTTGAATATAAGAAATTTTGGCTGATAATGGAGTTTTGGCTAAATAGCTTGAACTCAAAATAAAAATAATTATTTATATTGTGCATTTCATATGTTTATTACAATAATTTAAAAATGTTATTCTCGAAATAGCAGACGTGTGCGTTATTTCGAAAATCGCGCCCCTTAAAAATAGATATGTGGATTCAAATAACGATAACACCTTGCGCACATCACTATTATGTATTTTGAAAAAACCCGGGTTCAAAAATAAGGAAGTTAAAGAGTCCGACCCAGATCCGGTTCTTAAAAAGTCTGGGTATAACCAGCAGTTTAATACACAATATAGATAATTTTGAAAACGAAATGCCAAAAGTATTCATGATTTGACTAGTTCAGACTAGTAATGTGCTATTTATATGATACCTTATAGTTGTATAGTGTGTATAACATACGTAATATACACAATGCACGTGGCATTTATAAATAAGAGATATGTAACATTTTGCAAGGAACAATTTTGTTAGAGTGCGAAAGACAGTTTCATAGTCAAAATTTTGAGATAGGGATATTTTCATATTTTGTTCTAGAATATTCTAAAAAATTTTTTGCGTACAGTACCGTACGCGGCACATCACTAGTTCAGACCGGCCCTAAAACATTCGGTCCTAAACCCGGTCCAAATCAGTCTCTTTTGGGCTACTTAACATCCCTATTCAGAAAATCTGCTGGCATATTTGAAATAACGCTGATGGGCATATTCAAAATAGCGTGCAGCTATTCAAAATAGTGTGTAGATGCCCACTCTTTGAGAATTTACGGTGCATTATTCTTTAAAAAATACTTAAATTTGAAATAATCTACTACAGAGAGACCTCTCTAAGTGCACCCTCTATAAATGCACACTTTATGTAAAATCTCTTTAAATGCACGGTATAATCTAGTCCCAGCTTATAATTGCACTATATATTTTTCCCTCCATAATGCACACCCTCTCTAAGTGCACATTTTTAGGATTTTTCACTATACCCCGAGGCAGTGTTGTCATGGGACACGAACACAGACTGCGGACAGTCCGGGACGGGACGTCCGGGACATGTCTGCCCAGAATTTTTTTTGTCCCGGACATTTGGATAGCATTCCCACAAACAATTGCTCACCTCATGATTCTTGGCAATCAAATTTCAAGATCAGGTGTGACATATACAATTGAGCGAACCACATTTTTGCAAAAAACAGAAATAAATTAAGAAATCACTTGCAGCCTAATTAAAAATGCTTCTTGTAAACTTTACTACTAAGCACGAAGTTTATTTGTGGTAAAATTACAGGGGTGACCAATTTTTTGTGGAATCACTACCTAAAATTAATCTAAACCAAGGGGTCTGTATAATTTCACAATTTGATTGGTTTTACCTAGGGATGGAACACTGCATAGGCGGAAAAATTCAGAAGCCTGAAAATTTCTGGAATGCGTCAGAATTTAAGAATTTTGGCCTGCATTAGCTTTAATGCAGGCCCGTGCAGCCTGCGCAGTAGTTTTGAAAATTTCTCGATTTTCCTATCTCTAGTTTTACCTGGCGAACATGTCCCAGACATAGTAGAGACAAAGTTAAAAATTAACGGGACATTGTCCGTGTACAATATTATGTCAGGACGTTATCACGGATATGTCTTGGACGTCCCGTCCCGGACTGTCCATGTCCTTGTAAAATTGGCAGGACAATGTCCGTGTACAATACTGCCCCGAGGGGGTGCATTTAGAGAGTCTCTCTGTATTTATGGTTTTGTTTTTTTGTGCAACATTATTTTGCTAAAAAAATTAAAATAACATTAGTCTTTAAAATTATTATCTCTAACAAAATTTAAATAGTACTCAAATGCTTTTTTAAGCTTTAATTGTGTTTATTATAATGATAACAGTAGCTTAGATTTACATGTTCAAGAAAATTATTAATTTTATTTTAACCTTTTTTTATTTTCCAGAATTTAAACTATTAAATTTAACAATTTCAGTACAATAATAATTTAGTAAAGATATAAATATTTATTATTTTTTTGGTACTTTGTTTTTAATAACGTTGTTTTTAACTTTAACAGTAATCTGTAGCTTATCAAATTAGTGTTACAGATAAGCTACAGAATTACAGAAAGATTACCATATTTGGGGGGTCCTTAAAGCCCGGCAGAAGTTAGGGTTACTTTTTTGATTCAGTTAGAGTTAGCGGTTTATTAAAATATCAAGAACGCAAGTTATGCAATATGTAGATCAATATGTAAATCTGCCCCGCTTTAAGGGACCCCCATATTTGGAAGGACCTAAAATTCTCTCCTTAGACGGCGACATTTGATCTTCCGGGTACTTTATTTACAAACTCCGATTGGATGTTTATCAAACATCCGATGCTTTAATTGGTTAAAAATCACGAGTTTTAGGGAAAAATGCCGACGGCGACTTTTAACCGGATAAAACTTGCCGACGGCGACTTTTGACTCATCACGTGTGCAAATTTTAATATTAAATTAATTCATTTTATTGGATAGTTCGGATCTTTTGCCGACGGCGACTTTTGCCTTTTCAGAAATTTGCTTTTCGGAGTTTTGCATTTTGACGGCTTTCTAAAAAAAGGAATTTAAAAACAGTTTTTGGAGTCGTTTCAACGATTCTTTAGTACTTCGTGAGTTTTATGAAAGAATCTAAATTATAACTTGAATAAAGTTAAATAAAGTATTTCTGAAATCCTTTAATTCATTAATAATGTTAGTACGTACGTAATAAAGTTTATTTCGAATTAGAATTAATTAACCTTTAACTATTTCCGTTTAGTGTGAATTTTTTGTTAGTAAACGTCGTTATGTTCTCAAAATATAAGTTACCCGGTCAACAATAACAATAATCCACATACCTACCTTTGCGCTACTGGAAAATAACTTTTTATCGTACGTATATTATGTACGAGGGCCAGATCACAATTGGTCAAATTATTCACATGCAAAAGTTTTTATTTTTATTAAAATAAAATTAAAATAAAATATTATCTGATCACGATCGACCATGGTAAACATCTAATTGCTGTAATGATTTTTGTCGTTAAATGGGGTCCCTTCGTTTTCCGATTTCAAAATTTGATACATAAATAAACTCCCATTTTATTTCCGAAACCCTTAGTATGTACGTTCAGATATTTACAGTCTTGGACTCCCATTTTATTTCCGAAACCCTTAGTATGTACGTTCAGATATTTACAGTCTTGGACTCCCATTTTATTTCCGAAACCCTTAGTATGTACGTACAACTTTTGAAAATTAGAACACTCTCCCATTAATCCTTCATAATGAATGATAATAAAATCGAATCCGGATCTGAATCATCTATTAATAATGATTATTCTTTAATAAATACTGAAACTTGGACAGATGATAACAGTAAACGGTTTCGACCACAAGCAAATCATACTGTGCCTCCGAAAAAAAAGAAAACCGCTCATACAAGTGTTTATGTTAGTCGAATTATTAATAAAGAATCATATCCTCCAACCTCTTCACCAGTAACATCAAAGTCAAAAATATATGATCCATTTGAATGGAAAACTTTAAATCAATCACTGTTAAATTCAAAAAGACAACATAAAATTGACCAAGACTGGGCAGATGTTTATAGTAAATTCTTTCAATTCAAACTGATATATGATGATGTGAAAAAAAAAACTTATGATTATGAAAAGCAAAAAGATAATGAAATAAATAAATTGATCAAACAATCTATTCCCGATAGATGTACCACATAAATATCACGTTGGAGGAAGGCTTTCAACTTGGTTGTGCTTGTAATAGAAAACAAAAAGATTAGTTTTGAAGATTTTCTTGAAGAAATAAGAGATTTGAACATTATATTTAATTATCTTCAAGAAGTTGATCCAGCGGATTTTATGACTTTGCTTGATAAAATAGTAGAAAATTATGAGCCAAAAATGAGAATTCAATAAAGTGAGTATCTTTAATTTAAGTGCAAACTCGAATTATTTTTGGCAATATAAAATTAAATTTAATTCATTTATTATTTAATTCTTTTTTAGATCATTTAATATGACTAATTTTTACATATAATTATGTTAAAATTATGAATTGTTTTAGTGAATTGTTATAATGAATAATTATGTTAAATTTTAAATTGATTCGTAAACTTAAGATTTAAATTTAATTGAAAACTTTTTAAATTTAAAATGTGAATCGTTGTAAATTTGAATATAATATGAAACCAAAAAAAAAAATTTATGTGAAACGTACTAAATTAATTAATAAATCCATTTAATATATGAAAACTGATATTTATTTTTACATTCCCTAAAGTTTATTAACTCTAAATAAATTATAGCTTTTCGAGATACAGTATTGTACATGTAATTTTTTCGAAGCACCCTAAAGTTTCACAATTGACTGCAATTAGAAGCAAACAAGATATCTCTTGATTTTGTCAACTGACAATTAGGAAAAGAACTCTGTTAGCATAATAGTAAAAAGGATTGCTAGGACACACCCTTTGTCAACTGACTTAACACCCCTAAAGTTTCACAATAGTAAATAGCAGAACTTGTTTATCGTAATAAGAAACAAAATATCTCAAGAAAAAAAAGCAAAGATAACTTTCTTTGTCAACTGACTAAAGTTTCACAATAGTAAATAGCAGAACTTGATTATCGAAGATTACTGTAATAAGAAACAAGATATACCAGGAAAATAAAATTTTATTACTGCAATCAGAAGCAAGATAACTTATTTGTCAACTGACTAAAGTTTCATAATAGTAAATGATTGATGCTAAGCAAGATACCTCTACCCTTTGTCAACTGACTTAACGCCCCTAAAGTTTCACAATAGTAAATAGCAAGCTTAATTATCGAATAAGAAACAGGATATCTCAAGAAAATAAAATTTTATTGGTTCATATTACTGAGATTACTCTTTGTCAACTGACTTAACGCCCCTAAACTTTCACAACAGTAAATAGCAAAACTTGCTTATTGTAATAAGAAACAAAATATCACAGGAAACAAAAGCAAGATAACGCCCCTAAAGTTTCACAACAGTAAATAATTGATGCATTTAAAGACTTAACTCAAACAATAGTAAATAGCAGAGCTTGATTATCGAAGGTTACTGTAATAAGAAACGAGATATCTCGGGAAAATAAAATTTTATTGGTTCATATTACTGAGATAACTCTTTGTCAACTGGCTTAACGCCCCTAAAGTTTCACAACAGTAAATAATTGATGCATTTAAAGCAAGATAACCTTACCCCTTTGT
>CAJVPZ010002974.1:0-11606 GCA_910592135.1 Racocetra fulgida | reverse complement strand
AGATAATTGAGAAGTTGAAATTTGATAGCTGATGAAATTGTAGAGTCATTATTTGCATTAAAGTCTCCTAAAATTATAGGTTATAAATTAGAGGATATTGCTTGTTGTGTCCACAGTATAACCTTGTTTTGTGTTGCTTTGTGATCATTTATGTTGGTTGATGAGAGATAAACCGAAATGATTCTAAATTTGTAGTCATGTTTAAAGAATAAGTCTATAGAAATTGCACCACCTGGATGGGTAAGAATATTGTGAATATGAGGTTGAATGTATTTCTAGATCATGATGCAGGTGCCTTCTTTAGATTCTGGTGAATTTGACCAATAGTATTGGTAGTGTTGGGTGTTGTAGAATCTTGTAGATATATTGCTTGAAATTTTAGTTTCTGTTAAACTGATTATATGCAAATTATTAGTTAAGCAATAATTTTCCCATAAGAGTTGTTTTTCTGAGATATTAAACCTTTGGACATTGTGTGTAGCGATATTTAAATATAGTGATGAATTAGTGAGATGTTGTGTATTAGATGGCCTGTTTGTATTAGTAAAGGTGTTATTCATATTGGGTGGTGAGAATGGATTTGGTGTAGCTGGTGATTCCATTTATTGTGATATAGCAGTTTGTTATTCTGCAGTGAGAAATTCAGATATTAATAGTGAAGTAGCTAAGAAAAGATCTGCTAGTGTATTGGGTATAATGTAGCTATTGGATTTAAGAATAATATTGCAGTAATATTTTAGAGCTTTTCTGAGTGTGACAAAATGATTTGGTAGTGGTTTAGGTTCGAAAGGTAGGTATATGTGTGCTTCAGAGTAGTTTTTTTTAATAGAGATAGTAAGGGTATTGAAGTAAGAGCTTTCTAGATTATATTCAAAAAGGCTGAGATGATTGAGAAATGAGATAATAGTTTGTGGTTCAGGTAGTGTTGGCAAGTTATAATATCTGAGAAATCTGTTGAAGCATAGATGTGATGAGTGTGGAAGAGGTCTTGGGTCTGGATCAGTAGTGTGTTCAGTATTATAAAGGTTAAGACGAACATCTTGTTGAAAGTAAAAATATGGGTTGTAGGTCCAGTCATCTTTAACCAGATTAGGAATAGTTTCTGATTTAATGGAGATGATGTCAGAGGTAGAGAGAGGAATGAAGGGAAAGTATTTATAACTTTTAACTAGTGTTGTAAAATAACCATGTCATGCAAAATTATAAACAGACCAGGGATAGACATAAGCAATGCTATAATCTTCTTTAATTAGTAAATTAATTGTGCAGTTGTATATATTATTAAGGTTGTAGTTGAAGGATTCAAGGTGTTTAATGAAAGAATCAATAGTTTGAGGATATAGAAGTGGAGGAAGGTTGAGAGATAATAAGATTTGATTATAACATGTCCTAAGATTATATGTGATTATGTGTGGTTCATTAGTATGAACAGTATTTGTAGATTGATAGTTAGTAAATTGGGTTGGCTCATCATAGAAGTCTAAAGATGTTGAAAATTATTTGCCAGTGTTAGGGTTGTTTTCTACAAGATCATTCGCCGTTTCAAACTCAGTTCTCACAGCTGCGCAGGATTCCATAGTCTGCCCTGTATGTTGAGTCTGACTTTCATATAAATGGTCCTCTGCTTAAAATCAATTTTTTAATAATAGATGCTAATTAGTAAAAAATGTAATTTTCAAATTGGGTGAAGGTAAATAGATAGGCTTTACTTATTTGTACTATTACATATACTCTGTGAAGATACTACGTGTGAAGTCCTGATATGCATTCACATCTTTTTTGTAACAGTAATACAACTTAAAAAATATTTAATTTATAATTAAACAAAGTGTGTAAAAACACAAATTTAGAGTTAGAAAGTTGCTGTTAGAAGCTATAACTATGGACTATTGATCATTATATATAAATTTTGTTCTTAGCATTTTTAATTAGTAAATTTAAATCAATTTAAACACTAGTTTTTGAGTAATTTGCTCTTTTTTTCTTTTGTATGTGTTTAGAATTTATGCTGAATTAATCTGAAACAATTAAAATTCAAACTCTGATTGGTAATTTTCTTTTAGGAGTTTGTATTACTGGCACAAATAAGTAAAGTCAAATATATGTATCTATTTATGTGCCTTTACCAAAACATATATATACAAAATTTAATATTTGATTAGATAGCATGATCATAGTAACAATCATATTTATATGTCGTATATAGTGTATTCTAGCCAAATCAAGTGAAAACTTGATTTATTATATTTATATAATTCGAATCTAGTATATAAATTATAATGTAATCAAACTTGATACAATTGATTAAGCAAGTCTAGTATTGCATCTTCTACAAAAAAATATATTTACATTATAATTAAAAACAATAATATTAAATAACTGCTTGATAAATAAGTTTTGAGGCAGCTTTTGTCTCGAATTTATTTTTTGATCAAACATATAGCAGGCCTGGTTATGGTCACATGTTTGATTGATTCTAAGAATTTATAATCATGCAGTCAAAGTTATTGGTATATAGTAATTAGTTATGCAATTATGATTTATGCTTAGAATATCTTAGTATGTATAATTAATAAGTATATAATAATTAAGTATAAGATATTTGAGTAAATACAAGTCAATTGAGTAAGTATGAGTTAATTAGTTAATAGTATTTGAGTAAGCTTGAGGAGTTAATGTAAAGTAATTTTGTCTTTTCTATAAACCTGACTTTCGTTCTGATTATATCACCCTTTTCTCCTACTCCAAAATGGTGCAACATTGTTTTAATTGGCTGCTGAGATAGCAGCTATAAAATTGTGATCTGTTAGAACAACAGTTATATATATTATCAATAAAGTTTATCGCAACAACAATGTAATTTGTAGTTTTTACTCCAAATTAATGCAACATTGTTTTGATTAGCCTGCTGAGATGGCAGCCATTATATTTAATATATAGGTTTTAATGATGTGTTTTGTAGTTTAAAAAGAAGAAGAAAAAAAGAAGAAGAGAGAAAAGGTGAATTGAAAATTGATGTTTATTAACTGCATAAGTTACTCAATAGAAGAAGAACAATATCTATTTATTTTTTTATGATAATATATTTATAAATGAAAGACAAACTAAATGTCATGCCTGAAGTTGACATTTGCCTAAAGCTAGCAGAGTGATCTAATTTAAGAGCTAATTTCAATTAGATGCAACTTTAACACCTAACTTTGTCAGTATACCAACTTTAGACATAACATAGCCATATAGGAATTATCTATGATTTTGAACAGTACTTCTGTTATAGAAATAGTTTTAAGCCAAGTATATATATACATATGTTTTAAATTAATTTATAAATTGAACTTATATAAGATATAAAATATTACAAGGCTACAAACAACCTCTACTTATGGCACAGCAGTGCCAATTTTTTTTAAATCTTTAGATCATTTGTCTGAGAACATTATATAATGCTAATTTATTAAGAAATTATTATTAATATATAATAAGGTCATTCCCCTTTGATGAGTTGTCTATTTATACTAGAAATCAGGAATTGATATAAGTTCAGAGTATTACTATATATGATAAAATCTCTAATTATACTAGTAATCAATTGTTGTTTTCAAAATAGGTTTGTAATTACACATCACACAGAGAGATAAACAAAAAATTTCAAAGTTATGTTATTGATATGTTGATTATATTAATTATGTTAATGTATTAAAAAGGATCATTTGATAGTCAAAATGATCAAAAATGTAACTTATATATTACTTAATCTATAAAAATTAAGTGTTTATCACTAAACTCTGAACAATTATTACTGTATTATTTAATTGATTATTAGTATTAGCGTAACAATTTAATTAATAATAATTAGATAACAAATATTGGGAAATAGTCAAAAAATTTTTAGAAAAGCTATTGACTTGAACAATTGCTAAACACTTAAGTGTTAGTAGATTTTCAATAAGTTGAGTATTCAAACAATTTCAGATATGAATATATTGAAAGACTTTCAGCATTTATAAACAAAACTATATCTAATAAACCTGAATGATATAAAATATCTTAAGAATTTATTAAAGAAAAACCTGTCTAGAATCTTTATATAGTATAATCACTTATGAAACTCTAGTTTGGATGTGAAAATAGAGGTCATTTATACTATACAATATTTTATTTGTTTTTATAAGTTTTATTTAAAAATTGATTAGTAATCCATTTAAAATATATATACAGTTGACTCTCTCTAAGTGCATGTTCTTTAAGTGCAGGTAATATTAAATTCTCTTTAAATGCAGATTTTTTTTTAGTCCCAAGCTATATAAAGTTATAATAAACTTATATTCTCTAAATGCAGGTTCTCTTTAAGTGCAGGATTTTTTTTTTTACTTAAGAAATTTTTCTAAGTCCCGGCGAGCTGCATTTAGAGAGTCGACTGTACTTACACAGATCATATTGAGATCAATAACTTATCAAATTAGCCAAACAATCATATACTCAATTTTTGCCAAATGTCCCAAAATTAATGAAACAGCTATAAGTAGTTATATCATACTATATAACTCATTAATAATATTTATTATTATCTTAATTATTAATTTTTAATATCCTGATCTTAGAGACAATATAAAAAATTTTCATTATATACATTTAGTTAAAAACTTTTTAAAAATATAAATATAATAAGAGTTGTTTTTCAAATCATGTTAACTTAAATATAGTATTCAAATATTATTTATTTATTGACATGTAATAAAAATAATTTGCATTTTTATTTAATCTATCATAATAATTAATAGTACTGTAGTAAAAGATATAAATTTAAATCATAGATCAAGAATCACAGATATAATAAAAGTTTCATCTAAAGTTAATTTCTAATAACTAATTAATTTTTTATAAATTAATTTTGTAACTTCTTTTTGTAAATTAGATTTAATAAAGATATTTAATATATCAAAGATTTCAAGAAATACCAAATACATATTATTAAGTATTAGATGCTTTAAAGTCGATAATAATTGTATAGCCTCATATATTAGTTGGAAAAGTTGTTTAAGGATTTGCAATTAGGACTACTCATTCTTATTAGAATAAATATCTATTAGAGTTTGTCTGCTATTAGCAAGAAGAATATCATTTCCATCTTTATTTTAAGTTGTTATTGAAGTATAAGATACATGCTATTTTATTTTGTACTAATATTAATAATTTATTATAAATAATTTATATTTTTGATATACAGATTTGACACATCTCATTAGTAAACATGGTGAGTTTTTAAGTTTATTAAATTATTGGTGAAGTTTTTTCAATTCAGAACTTATGGCTTTTAAACCTTGCTGAACAGCAAATTAATTATATAATCTGAATAGTAATAATCAGAGTTGTTACGTTTAGATGTTTTTTCTATTAGCTTCTAATTCTATTCATTTTTTTTATTTTCTATTGTAAATTTTAAGTATTAAACTTTACTAATTAAATATAAAAATATTTTAAATTTATTACTTTATTGATGTTCTAACAATATATGTTTAAATAATTGCAAATTATTATTAAAAAAAATTTTTTATATGAAGACAAAAAATTGAGCTTTTGTTCTATTGTTCTATTTGCCAACACTAGTGATAATATACAAACCTTAAATTATTAAACTTATTTTCTAATTTATTTATTAATAGTAAACCAGATGCTATCATGTTTAACCTGTTGTCTGTTGTTAAACTTATAGCACAATTATTTAAATTAAAATCATTTAAAATATTTGCAAAAGAGTAACAATATATAATGCAGTATGTTTGTTGTTTATAGAAATAATATCCAAAAAAATTTTGTTTGTTCACATTCTTGAATAATATAGTATGCAGTTAAGAATAAATAGGATTTATTGTCATCAAAGACCAAATATCTGAAGTTAATACAATGTTTTCAGAAATATCTTTTATAAAATTTTTACAAAATTTTGATCTTTGTATATTAAAATTTTTGATGTTAAGATTCTTAATAGTTTGATGTATTGGCATTTTGTATTTGAAATTAAGTAAATAAATAAATTTATGAAATTGTGAATTTTCAACAACTGAAAAGAACTGAATATCTGAAATTATCCAATTAACAAAGCATTGAGTAATATTATATAATATATTTGTAGTATATTTTATAGTAATATATGTTTCAAGGTCCTTTTTTTGAAGATAATAACACAATACACATATAGCACAACCTGGTGAATAGTTTTTTGAATATAATTTATAGAAATAGCCAGATAGCCTACTATTATTATTAAATAATTTAGTAATATAAATCTGTATAACTGAAGAATAACAGATAGAGTAGATAGTTAAAGACATATCTGATTTGATAATAGCTAAATAGCAAAAAGAAAAAAAGACTTATTTATAAAAATTTTCACCAATTGATCTATTATCTTGAACTTTAGTAATTCTAATTATTACATTATATCTTGTATATAAATTTCTATAGTTATGATGCAGAACTCAAATTTTGATTGCATTAATTTGAAAATAATAATAATAATACATCAGTTTGGATTTAGTTTAATTAAGTTAAATCATAAAACTTAATAATATAATTGTTAAAAAACACAACTTCTAATCTTTATTATATTAATTTAAAATTAATGATGCATCACTTAAGTTCCTTTTAGCAGTTCAGACTTTTTTCAAAATACAGTATTATAATATGTATTTGAATTACAATTCAAATTTTTTTACCAAAAAAATAAAGCATCTGTATTACTATATTAAAGTAAATATAGTATATGCTAATAAAAAGAGCCTGAATTACTGAAAAGAACCTTAGCAACTACCTAGATTTGGTTTAATTAGGTTAAACTATAAAATTTAATAATATCATTGTTAATGTACATGATTCAGAATTTTGATTGTGTTAATCTAAAAATAATGATAACAATAATGCATTGCTTAGTAACTATATACTTTAATTCAGCTTACTTAGATTAAACCTCAAAAATTAATTTGTAAATAGCGCATACTATAATGCATCACTTAGTAACCACTTGAATTTAGTTTAATTAGGTTAAACCATAGAACTCAATAATACTATTATTAAGATACAACACAGAATTTTGATCGTGTTAATTTGAAAATAATGATAAAATAATGCATCGCTTAATAGCTACTTGGATTAGATTAAACCATAGAACTTAATAATACCATTGTTAAGGTACATGACTCAGATTTTTATTATGTTAATTTGAAAATAACAATAACAATAATGCATCGCTTAGTAGCTCGGTTTAATTAGGTTAAACCATAAAAATGAATGATGCTAATAATTTTCCGATAAAACCATCCCTCTGTAAATATATCTTTATTAAATTAATATATTTAAAGATTAGTTTTTCGATGCATATCCATATATTATTAAAAATACATAAGTTAATAACTTCAAATTGTTGAATAGAAACATGATTTTAATTAGTTGTTTTAATATCATTTGAATTTTCTCTTGTGTTTGCTTAACACGAAATACTATGAACTATATATTAAAACCCTCAGAATTTAGCGATTCTCCTGCATTAACGATTACGTTAAAATCTCAAAAAGTTCAAGGTAATCTGTTGATAGTTTTTCTAAATACTTTATAGTCATCTTGTATTTATTAAATTTTTATACTCGATATGCTTTAAAATAACTTCATATGTAAATTTGCACTAATTAAATATAAATTATCGTATGATTTAAGGGTTCCGATCAATTCACCGACAATCATTTTACCGAACGCTCATTTAGCCGACATCACATAGGGTTAGGGTTAAGCATTTGATTAGTTACAGGTATATATTTTTACTAAATTTCACCTGGCGTGATGTCGGCTAAATGAGCTGTCGGTGAAATAATACGGACCCATGATTTAACTGGTTGAGGTTATCTGTCTGAGATTACAGCTTAATACGCTGGCTCTGAAATTGGACCTTGCACGTATTTTGTTAGTGTTAACTTCAAGCACGACATGTATACTATCCCTGTGGCCGAATTTTTTTTTTCCATTTCGACTACATTGCGGACTCTAAAGGTAAGGTCATTTGTAGATTCTGCAAAAAGTTTATTTGCTTCTCAAATAGTATAGGCAGAATTGTAGCAATTCTAGTGGACTTAAAATTCCAGAGTCTGCTGAAACTTTCAGAAAAATAGTCGAAATACCAATGGCCTTCCAAAAGTTTCTGCAGATCGGGCTTAACATATTTGAAGATTAATTTCTACCACATTTACAAATCACATATTGATAATTTTGCTTTAAACATTTGCCACATGGCTGAAGTGCCGAAATATTTAGGCCACAAGTATAATGTATACCATTAAAACTTAACTAAATCGCTCTTGGGAATGACGAAGTTAGCTTATCTCTAATGACTGATTATCTTTAATATATGTAAATATTTCCTGTGCTAGTGTAGGTTAATCAAGAAATATATATTATTTAGTGTATAAATGAACATTTCTATGCAAAGAGATAGTGGATTCTTGGTTTTATACACTTTTTGAAGCCCTGCACCGTACGTACTTGACTCCTTAAATATAATCTGTCTTATTGTTTTATAAATGCATGTCAAAAAATTTGGACCTCTAAAAATTACGTTTAGGTCTCAGTACATATTTACATAATCCCATTAACATTAGTATTCACCTTGTAATATATAAAAGCAAGTAATTTATGAACCACCAAACTACAATTCATCATCGCCAATCACAAAAAAAAAAGTTGAAATAACAATTTAAAATTTATTTATAATAAAAAATTCTTTTGTACAATATGGAGTTTAATAAGGGAACTATAAATACTTATGATACTTTAAAAAACGCAATTCATGGGATTGGGATAAATCTTGAAGAAGTGAATGGTGTGCGGATATATATACGGCAAATAATGGTTATTTCGAATATTATAAAGTAAATTATAAATTGAGAAAGAGAAAAATATGGAGTTCATTTTGTTTGTGAAAATCCTAATTCTAGTTATCAATGTATCACTCGTGCGATCATAAATTATTTTCTCAAAGTTAGACTAGCAACGGTAATGAAAAATTTGATAAAATAATTAAAGAAAATTAGCTTAGAACAAAAGGATTTAATAGTTGTCATTATCTTGAATACTGTAAATCCCTCATAATCAACTTGAAATTGATAAAAAAAAAAAAAAAAATAGGGGTTTTATAACAGTATGCAGAAGGTACTAGTCGATATGGCTTCAAGAATATAGGGTGTTACATATTAAAACAGTCCATTTTTACATGTAAACGAGAATGGATCATCTGGATCGATTCCAATGCTTTATTTAAGTCAGCCGCAAGTGCTTCTTTATACTTAACATTGCTGCCACTTGTTCGCTCAATGATATTTCATTTATGGTATTGTTGACTACTGTGCTCTGGTTTCGTCTTTTGTGCTTTGGGAGGATGTAGACTAGATTATTTTGAATATCATTGCTTTGGTTTGTATGCTCGTGTATGTGAGTCTTTGAACACTGTTTCTATACGGCGTGCATCTGTTCTCATTGTATTTTTGCTTGTTGATTTATAATTGCTATAAACTTGCATTATTGATACCTTCGTTGCTTGAACTATTGTATTATAATGTATTTCCATTCGTATTTCTGAGTCTGTCGTAGGGTTTGTATTTATTGACCACCCGATACCTTACTATTTCTGTTGATTTCTCGGATAGCATACTATTACTTTTTTGTACTTGGGGATACCTAGTATTTTGGTTTATTCATCTTGCGAATCTCGCTTCTTGACTTTGTGAGGATGTTATCTGGCAACTAGTCTTTATATTCAATCCAACAATAGAGTAATAATTCCAAAATGAGCAGCAGATTATACTTATCTGAAAGCGCGTGTGCTTCCTCATTCGCCGCTAGCTTACCTGCCCGCTTGATTTGGTTAAATTGCCCATTACGTAATATTGTAGTTTGATCTGACGATTTAGCAGGGTTGATTCTGACATATCCAGAGTCAACTCGAAAGTTAAAATTTGATTTACGTTTTACGAAACTTCTAAAATAAAGTGACAGTAAAGCACTTAGAAAACTTTCGACTGATTATCTTGAATTTCTTGATGGTAAAGAAGAATCATTAATGCAGGTGAATCGCCAAATGCAAAGTTATTTTGAGCATATTCGAATGTTTTAAAATATAGATCATTGTATTTTCATGATAAATTGGCAAACACTAGCAAATATACAAATAACATCAAAACAATTAGTTTAAATCATGTTTTGATTCAACAATTTGAATTATTATTAAGTAAGTCATTAACTTATATAATTTTAGTAATATATGAATATACATCAAGAAACTAATCTTAAAATCTAAATATAAAAATTTAATAAAGATACACTTACGGAGGGGTGGCTTTATTAGAAAATCAAGAAGCATCATTCATTTTTGAACCCATGCTTATTGCTTCAGAAGATTTGACTAAACATTTTGAAATTCATTTAATTGAAACAAAAGTTAATTAGCTCCTTTATATTTTACACGTATTTATCAAAGAAGCTTTCAAAATAATCAGTTTCAAAATTTACAAAAATGGTGTAATGATTTCTTGGTAAAGTATCCGATCAAAGTTTTTAGCTCTGAAGATTTTATATCACTTCGAGAAAAATCCAGATTTATTATCAGGCGAATCTGAAAATTGGACTTTTTAGCTTTAAAAAATACATTAAAGAATTGTTTACCCCCATATACATTATTTCCAAATATCCGGAGATGAAATTATTGATAATGTAGAATCATGTTAAACAATTTTAGAAAGAAATCTTTGGAAAGATATAATGAAAAGAGTTGCAAATCCAAATCGACAAATATCTTCAATAATTCTTCCACTTTGAATAATTTTAACCAACACGTACGACAGAACCATTTGACAGTAATTACTGAAAAACATGCAGCCGAAATTGCGACATGGGTTGATAAGAAAACTGAAATGTATTCTTCGTGGATCCAGAGATGGTTTTACTTCTCAATCATTTTAGAAAAATATGTGATAAGCAAGCAAATACTATTGTGGCAATGAAGGTTAAAATTTTTGATGAAATTCTTGGTGATTATGGTATCAATCAGTTAATGGCTATGTAAATTGCAATGGTAGCTTTATTTTTTCTTTGCAAAATGGTACTATTCTTTCTTCTATTTTGAGTCGTGTAAAAAATCCACAATATGCTATTATTTGATTTTGGGAGAAATTTATCAATTTCGGCTATTCCGACCTTAAATTTTGGTCGATCTCAATTAATCCTTCATTATAATTTGATTATTATTAATTATACAATTAAAATCTGCACATAATATGGATATTTACAGTAGAAAAAGCTCAACTCAAAATTATGATCGAGTTTATTCTGTTCGAAAATTGATGCCTGGATTCGTCAGTAGCATCGGGTCATATTGGGATTTATTCCAGCATAGAAGACACTCGTATCCGATAGATTCCGAAATCATTGTTACACAAACTATTTATATGGACAATTGCAAATTTGATATATCATTGTAGTCTAAAAACCGGCAATTTCACTATCCGCTTACCCACAATAAGTTAAACTAAAGATATCTATGTTTATTAATAAAATTTCTTCGTTTA
>CAJVPZ010002973.1:0-11606 GCA_910592135.1 Racocetra fulgida | reverse complement strand
AGGTCAGATAGTAGGAGCACAAGTAGCAGCACTAGCAGGTCTAGTAGCAGTAGTAGCAGTTCAAGTGAAGATGTACCGAAACCATTGACAGATGAGCAAAGGTCTCACTTACGAGTAAATATTATTTGTCTCACGTTTGTGTGTTTGTCTATTTTTTACTTTTATTATTATTATTGTTATTATAATTAATATTATTATAATTAATTTACTTTTATTATTGTTATTATAATTAATTTACTTTTATTATTAATATTATTATAATTATTATTACTAAGGACGAAATTAAAGTATTAATAGAAAGTGATAAGCTTTCTGACCTAAAGCCTGATCTGACTAAACAATGGGCTAGCCAATCACGAGACGTGAGACAAAAGCTGATTCCAGCTATTACAAAAAAATTACCAGGATATCGGCACCATTCTGGCACGATTGAAAAAATTTTAAAACAACATCATAAGACGCAGCGTCAGACAGCAACAATAAATGCTGACCCAAAATTAAAGGCCTACAATCGCGCCAGAATGGGGAAAAATAGTAAAGTGAATGAGGTAAGCATAATAAAATTTGTCATGTAAATTATTTTTTAAATCAATTCTAGAGTTACTTGACTAACAAATCATTTATCTGATAAATCGGTAAGAGATTACTGATATATTAGGTAAATGATTTGTTCTTAGTCCACAAATTATTTACCTAATATATCGGTAATCTCTTACCGATTTATCAGGTAAATGATTTGTAGGTGAAGTATAATAATTTAAATTACTGTATTATAGAAGAGGAAAAGGAGACGAAAAGCATTAATGTATTTGATAAGGGCGGGAAATAAAAGCATAAAAAGATATTCACGGGACGACCTGGAGAAATTAACAAAAAGCAAAGAAGGGAATGCCTATCATTCTGATGAAGAGTGGAAGACCGATAAAGATCAGTCGAAAGACAGTAAGAAGGTTAAGAAGTTAGTTTGTATTGACAAATGGTGGTGAGGCTCTAATGTAAGTAAATATTTTACTGGTGCTGAAAAAATAATATTGATCAATTTTAAAATATTATTTATACATATGTTTTTAATTTTTTACTATGTAAAAAATCGTATTATGAGATAAAATTAGTCAGCATTATTTATAAGGCTATACAAAAATATTTTTTTAGTTTTCATAACATAGAGCTATTTAAACTGACCTGGCCGGCCGGCTTTTTTTTTAAAGTTTTCTATATAAAAATTTTATAAATTTTTTTTAAAAAACTTACCTGGTTATTAAAACATATAAAAAAATTTTTTACAAGTTTTCAAATTTTGACCCGGCCGGGTTATGAAAACCAAGAATTTTATTTTATATGGCCTAATGCTGGTTAATTTAATCTATCTACTTTATTAAACTATACATGTATGAATATTATATTAACAGACTATTGTCTTACATATTTAGTTAAAACAGCTATTCCATAAGCGTATTGATCCATATGTAGTACAACGGCAGCCAAAGAACAATAGAATGCATAAACGGCATTATGAAGGGAGGTTGATATGACAGGAATGCCACCATCTGATTGCCCAAGATGGGCATTATCAGAAGATGCTTTAAGCATATTTAACCTTTCGGATCCAGAATTTGACGCAGACTTTTCCACTGGAGATGAAGATCTATGTAAGAAAAAAAAAGTGAAAAAAAGTGGTAGTGCGGGTACAAAAAAAAGTAGTAAGGGAAGTAAAAGGAAAGAAAGAGACGACGATGATAGGAAAGAAAGAGAAGACGATGATGGGAAAGAAAGAGACGATAATGGTAGAATTATATTATACAAAAGAAGAAAGAAGAATGGTAATACTTTACCACTACCTAACATTAGAGAACTCGCTGCTACATGATTTAATGTTACTACAGTAACAACATCATCTGTATGAACTACAACAGCAACAACAACAGCAGCAGCAACACTAACAGCAACACCAACAGCAACACCAACAGCAACAACAATAGCAATACCAACAGCAACACAAACAGCAACAACAACAGCAGCAGCAACAACGACAGCAGCAACAACAACACAAACTAAAACAGCAGCAACATCATCAAAAACAGCAGCATCATCATCAAAAACAGGAGCAAAATTACCTTCGAAAGGTACAAAAGGCCTTCCTATTAATGTTACAACAATATCTGACGAAGATATACCAAGTGAAAGTGTTGGCAGTGATGATGATAGTGAGGGAAGCGATAGTGAGAGTAAAGGTGAAGATGAAGATGAGGATGAGAGTGAGCATGCAGATAAAAAAAGCGGGTGGGGTAAAAAAAGTAAGAGGAGAGGAAGGAGTGCTGAAAGTAAAAAACCAAGAAAAAATCGCAAAAGCGATAATGAATGTTAATTATAAATTATCATTTAATTTTTATTTTTCAAAATAGAATTTATTTGAAATAATTAAATTTAATAAATATAATATCGGTACATATAACATAAATATCATCTAATGAAATATTAAACAGTAAAATATCATATAAAATTTTTATATTATTGGTAAGACGATATTTGTAAATTAATTAGAAAATCAAAAATATCGGCTAAATATTCTCTAAAAAAAAAATTAACTGATTATTAAGTAATTAGTAAATAATTTAAAAACATAAAAAATCATTCGAAATATAATTAAAGAAGTAAGTAATCATAAGCCTATCATCAAGTAAATCATAACACTATCACCCTAAAAATTAAACCGATCATCTGATTACTAATAAAACATTCCTATAAATCACAATATTAGCAAAATATCATTTAAAAAAGTTACAAAATAGCCATTACTATATCGACCAATGATTAAAATGATCTTTAAATATCGGCCTCAATCGCTTAAAAAATGATTAATAAATCTAAAATATTGTCAACATCTTTAATACTGATATTTTAATTTTATAATTATCATTCGATATCATGCAAAACATATTTATTATATCAGTATAATATCGTATAATCTAGACAAAAATTATTTATTAATTAGTCTGTAAAATATCGGCTAACGATTAATCTAATCACCAAACTATCGTTAAAAAATCTTAATAAAATCTTCCATATATCTTTTAAATGATATACTAATTATCATAACGATATTTGAATGATTTTTAGATAAAATAAACCGATATGCAACATATTTTCCTAAAATCTTCAGGCTATCGGCTTGATTTTTTACTATCAAATCTGTTATAAACCATCATACTATCGGCTTGCTATCATCTAGGCCGATTATTTGAAGATATAAGGATGTTATTTTTGATTTCGACCAGTGTTGGTGAAGTGCCTTGCCAAACACTTTGGTCCCGTTTGGTCCTCCGGTTTCCTGGTTGATAATCCTTTATATAGTACCGTTGAAGATTTGTGCTACCTCTCTACTCGGGTCTTGCTAAGCAGGCTTTTATGTTCACCGACCTTGGATTTACATAACTGCTTCACTCAGATTTTGTATAACTTGTATATTACACTATTGTTCCACAGTCTCCCAGTACGAGCTGGTATGACCTAGTTACAGATGTCGATCTGTCCTTACACTCATAGTTGCCGTAACACTGTACTGAAAATTCAAATTTTTCGTCACTGGTAGGATTCGAACTCTGTTCCTGCACCTTGGCGATGCGACAACTTCACCATTACACTAAGTTGCCACACCATAAATCTGATATTTAAAAAACTTTTAGTTTATATTATAGTATATATTTAATGCTAATAATGCTAATAAAAAGTTATATACAAAAATTTATTAAATTAAAATTGTATTACTATATTAATATATTATATTATCTTGGCTTTAAAAGTAAGATTATCCACACACAAGTACTGATAGCAACCATAAAATATTAATTTCATCATGGTCATTTCCACATGCATTTACAGGAAAAAAGTAAAAAAAGTGTATCAGAACTAGAACCCATAAAAGAGTCTTTCTTTATAAAAACATGAATCAAGAACAATGGCAAAATTTTATTGATCAAGTTTCCTCAAATCTTAGAGCTAATCATACTATACTATATATAGATACTACTAAATCAATTAAGTCAACTTGGCATAAGATCCAAACCAGTATTATTAATACTGTATTACAATATATCCCTAGTAAAAAATATACTGTACGCAACTTCCAATATATATACTCTCTCAAATCATCTCTATTACACTTTTATCTCAAAAAACTAGGAAATATTATTCATCACATTAAAGTATCTTTAAGAAATCAATATCCAGTTCCTATCACCCACAATTTCACTATTAACTTAATTAATTCAACTCATCAACTTAATATTCAACATATTCCAACTGATCACAACCTGCTTGCCAACTGAATTAATAATAGCAATACTGAATGAAAGTATTTATACCATGCTAAAAACATCGAAAACATTAAGAAAATTAGAAATCAAATCAACAATAACATCACAAAAAGATGTGACAAGCTACTATCTAACCCCAAAGGTATAATCAACAGTATCTTAAATCGTCACAGAGATCCTGTCAAATTTAACAATATCAAAACAAATGATAACATTATTACTGATACATCCAATATCAAATCACATCCAAAAACACTTTGAACAATAGACTGGATATAGACAAATTAATCAAGAATTATTTAACTCTATCTGAAAATATGAATATAAACCCAAATCATATTCCAACCTAAATGATATAACACAGCTATTCAGAAATTCACAATAGATGAGATTTTCTCAAGCCTATCTCAACTTTCTAACAAAAAAGCATGTGGCCCTTTTGGCATTAGCTATGAAATACTCAAACATGCTGGCATTCCATTTCTTCAAGCAATTACTACACTCTTTAACTGATATATTGATTTTAATCATATACCTACACAATGGAAAGAGGGTAGAATATATCCAATTTTCAAAATGCCTATCTTTGATAGTAACCTAATAAATACCATACCTATAAGCCTTTTCAAACATATTAAAAAACTTTATACAAAACTTATTACCAACTAGCTTAACCAAATATTTACTAAGTATTTAATCCTTTCACTATACAACTACATTGCACTTCCTGGTAACTGTACAGCTATTTCTATTCATATTTTGAACAATCTAATCAAAAATTCAACTTGTAACTCTAAGAAACTTTGGCTTATATCACAAGATATGAGCAAAGCATACAACTTAGTCAACTTAAATCTTTTTCAGCAATTATTTACACAAATTAATATGCCTTCAAAACTTGTTAACATCCTATGCAACCTTCTTTCAAATCATCACAACAAAGTTATTACTAACTTTGGACTCACTCAATTATACTCCATTCAATATAGTATTAACCAAGGTGAAACAAGCACATCTCTCTTTTGGAAAATTTACTATGATCCTCTAATTCATAAAATTGTAACCAAATTTATTAGTTATACTTTATCTACCTCTTGAAAATTTCAACTTAACTGTTCAAACAACAAGCATCTTCAAGCATCTACATTAGTACTTGCTTATATGGATAACACACTTTGGATAGCTCAGACTATAGACAAATAGGTCTGCAAGATTTAATGTTCTTTATATTTAGTACTGCTAATCTACATTGGCCAGAACTTCATGCACTAATGCTGTTTAATAAAAATTATCATTAAAACATTATTGACAATCCTTACTTTACTACTTGGTTCTTTAATAAACGGTTCAAAAGTTTTTTTAAAAATGTGCCAATTAAGAAATGAAATTTGAAAGATTAGTAATATAGATTCGAATAGCAACATTATGGTTGTATTTATATATATAAAATTAGAAAGATAAAAGATGATCTTAAAATTAAATAGAAGCAATTAAAAAATAATAATGGTTCATTAAAAAAGATAATTCATTTATATTTTTAGTATAATTACATATCTAAATTATTAGCAAATCATAGTTATGCAGAGAACCAGATTAATGATAGTCAGACCAAATGTACATAGCAGACTATGGAATCTTTTGCAGCTGTGAGAACTGAGCTTAAAATGGCAAGCGCACATACAGAAGAAAGTCCATCCAAATCATCACCAATTTCATCAAACTCCTATGATTTAGATATATATTACAACAAATTTCTTAATCATTATCAACTACCTTATTAAGAGAACTACAAACAATTCATATATTTAGAACACACTTATTGCTTGTTATCTTCTAATTACAGTTAATAGTGATAAAACTGAAGCATATCTATATCTACCAGATGATCCTGATATATTATCTATTCACCATATTTTATTTATATTATATGACTCTCCTAACATCCCTTTAAGATCCAAACCTAATACACCAACTAGGCCTTTCACTTCTTACAACATATCAACTACAAACTTAAATAATATATTTTCATCTATACAAACTATTAGAGCTGACAATATATTCTACTATAATATATCATTAAATACTCCAACCTGACCTAATACTAATCTAAATAACAACTGAATGACTAAAGAAGCACTCAATATTTCTATAGCTATACACAATGTATGTAGATATAATATTGATCTTAAACAACAAGTTTGAAAAGATTATTGTCTCTCTAATAATTTAAGCATTATAAGCATAACTGAAACCAAAATCTCCAACATTGATACTGTTAAAAAATTTTTAAATCTCAACACTTTTCATATTATTAGTCTTGTACTGATGGCTCCAAAGCTGGTACAGCTATTATTCTAAACAAAAAATTTAACTCTTATATACACAATATTATTACCTTTCTTGGCTATGCTATTGCCATGAACCTTTTTTTTAAACATGACTTTAAATTCTGAATTATCTCTATATACTTACCTTGTGACAATTCTCAAACTCATTTACAAGTTCAACATACCATTATTCAATAGATTCAACAAGCAATAACTGCAGGCTACAACTAAGGTTTTGCAAATGCCCATGCCAGGCATATTGGCACTATGCCAGGCACTAGTGCCTTATGTCATACCCATGCCTATAAGCACAAAAGTGCCAGGAATTATTATAGGCATGGGCACAAATGCCAGATATTTTTATAGGCATGGGCACAAATGCCAGGCATTTTATAAGCATAGGCACAAATACCAGGCAAAAAGGTGCCAAAAGATGCTATAAAGATGCCAAAAAGGTGCCAGGCAAGGTGCCGAGCACAATTTATTAATAAATATTAAATTTTTTGTACCCGTATCATGCCCATGCCTAAATTTTTGTACCTCTGCCATGCCTATACCTAAATTTTTGTGCCTGTGCCATGCCTATGCCTAAATTTTTGTGCCTGTGCCATGCCCATGCCCAAATTTTGTGTACCCATGCCTATACCCATGCCTATGTTTTAGTGCCCTTGGCAGTACCAAGGCTTTTGTTGGGCACAGACACGATGCCGGGCTGCAGATCTCTACCTACAACCAATTATAATGAAAGACTTCAATATAAAAAACAATAATCTACACTCAACTTTGATTAAATACAAATTACTTCAATTTCTTCAATTCAACAATATATACGACCTGTCATCTCATACACAATCTTCTACATATACTTGGCAAAGTACTAGACATAAACATTGTATTGACTATATATGAGCTAACTATTTAATCCTTTGTTACTTAACTTCTTTCTATATAGATGATCCTAAAACTAGTACCGAAAGTGATCATCAGATTCTAATTTCCTCATGATTATTTCCATATACATTTATTGGCAAAAAATGAACAGCAACCTGAACTCACAAACAAGTATTTCTTTATGAATTAGGAATAATGGCAGACATATACAGATCAAGTTACATATAATCTTAAAGAAAACAACACACCACTTGATATCAATACAACAGCAACACTTAAGTTTACTTGGTATAAAATACAAACAAGCATCATCAATGCAGCACTCCAACATATTCCTAATAAAAAATTTACTGAACACAATTTTCAACATATTTACTCATCAAAAGTATCAAATCTTCACTATTATCTTAAAAAATTAGGAAACACTAAAGCTGCACTTAGAAATCTAACACCTATACCTACAAACTACAATAATACCATCAACCAAATCAACTCCACACATCAACTCAACATTGAACATATTCCTAATGAATACAATCTTTTAACCAACTAGATTGCTAATAGCAATACAGATTGGAAAGCACTATATCATGTTCGCAATATGGAGAATATCAAAGAAATTTGACAAAAAATTAATGATAGTATCTCTAAAAGATGTGACAAACTTCAAACTAGCCCCAAGGCTATGATCAATAGCATTTTAAATCATTATAAAGATCCAGTTAAATTTGATAATATCAAAACTAATAATGATATTATTACTAACACATCAGAAATAAAAACATATATACAAATACACTTAGATAATTGGACTAACTTTAAACCCATCAACCAGCAGATTTACAACTCTGAATAGCATGATGAATATCTTCCTAAAACTAATATCAACTCAGAGTGGTATAATAGTGCTTTTCATGAATTTATTATTGATAAAATCTCTTCTATATTATCTCAGCTCCCTAATAACAAAGCATGTAGACCTTCAGGCATTAGCTATAAAATACTAAAATATGCTGGCCAATCTTTCTTGTTATCTATTACAGCATTACTTAATAGATGCATTGTTACTAATAGAATACCAAAACAATGGAAAGAAGGTAGAATCTACCCAATTTCTAAAAAACCAATCTTTGATGATAATCTAGTTAATACTAGACCCATTAGTTTGCTCAAACACATTAAAAAACTTTATATTAAAAAACGCTCACAAATCATTTAAACCAAATATTTACCAAACATCTAATTTTATCTCCTTATAATTATATTGCCCTTCCTGGCAATTGCACAGCTATTCCTCTTCATATTCTCAACAACTTCATCAAAGATGCAGCCTGTAACTCTCAACAACTTTGGCTCATATCTCAGAATATGAGAAAGTATATGACTCAGTTAACTAGACCTCTTTCAAAAATTACTTTCACGTATTAATATGCCATCTAAATTGATTCAAATTCTAACCAATTTACTATCAATTATTCTAATAGAGTTATTACCAATTTTGAGCTTACTAACTCTTACACAGTTAAAAATGGTATCAATCAAGGTGAAACTATTACACCATTATTCTAGAGAATTTATTATAATCCACTTATTCACCAGATTGCTAATAAATTTACTGGTTACACTTTATCTACTTCCTAAAAAACTCACCTAACATATACAAAGCACCAATCCTTAAAAGCCTCAGTATCAGTACTGGCTTATATGGATGATACACTTTGGATAGCACACTCAAAAGAGGAACTTGAATCAATAATTCAAACACTACATCCTTCTATCATATGGCAAACCTTCAAATTAACCTATCTAAATTTATCTTTACTACAAACTCTAAATCTACCTCTATATCCTTTTTTAACTCTATACTAAATTTAATTTCAACTAACCAACCATTCAAATATCTTGGATGCTGGTTTATACTTGATAATAGATATACTAATCAAATCAAACTAATATAAAATGAGACACTACAACTTACCTATGCAACCAGTACCAAAAAAATTACAGACAAACAAATTACTTATGTTATTAATACAGTGATTATTCCTACACTTGAATACAGAATCTATAATATTATATTATTATGCACAACATACAATAATATATTAGCTAAATACCTAACTATAGATAAACACAAATCTCACCTATCAAGATCAATTTTTAATAGTACTATGCTCAACCCATATTTTTACAATATTTGTAATATTTGGGATATACAACTTCAGCATCATATTTTCAACTTTTACCAATGCATTAACAACCTTCACTTATTAGGAATTACTATATATATAAGACTTCAACAATTACAAAACAATATTTGGTCAACTATAAATATACTTCAACACTCTCAACCTATAGTTGATGGTGCCAATAGATACATACTGAACTTTAAGATTATTCAGTTACTCTTACTACTTGAAATTTGCATTACAGCAAATTCTGATACCTTATAGTCTAATACTATTTCACATCGCTTACAACATTAGAAAAACTCCTTAAAAATCATCCTAACTACACAACTTTCAAAAAACAGCTCAGAAATTTGCAAATACTCTACTTAGAACAACTTTGTACATCAGACAATACTTATCTTTTAGAATGGCAACACCTCTCACCTAGGTTACAGTTCTTACCTAAGAGTAAAAAACCTTTATGGTTTACTATACTTGAAGATAAAGTTACTGAGGATTAATTCTATTAAACTCTGCTTACACAATATCAACAACAGGGAACCAATCTCTTCACTTACAACACATATAACATTCCAAAAAGACTTAAACCATGACTAATTACCTTTAATAATAATGAAATTATTCTAGGCAAAATTTGTACAATTATATCTAAGTTTTAATGTTCAATTACATATTGGCAAACTAATATTGATACAAACAATATTAACTGTTACCTGCTCTCACCAATTAACTATAATCCTTATACTAGATATCATTATAATTCTAATCAACTAGCATCAGCATTCACAATTAATATATCTAAAATTACCTCTGCTCAGTTCTTTGGCAGACTTTTTAATAATAATCTTAAATTAAACTTTAATTATATGAACCTTATCTTCTTTACTAGCATCAAATTTCTACCTTCAGAGCTTCAACTGCCACCCTTACCTTCTATTCCTATTAGTAACTCTACTATATCTGCAATTTTTAAACCAAATAAAAAGATGGCCAAATTAGAAGAAATCTTTACTATCAACTCAATTCATAAACAATTTAACTTCTATACTGATAGTTCAGTGATCAATATAAGCATTAGACATTGCTTAATGGATATAGAATGGGTTCAAGTAGATAATTTCAATCAGATTGTTCACAAGTTTTCAGCTCAAATCCAGCTTTGGCACTCTTCTTATAAGGCTGAACTTTTCTCTATTATATCTGCTATCTTAACAACTCCTTGTAACTCTTCTATAAACATATATACTGATTCTCAATTTATTATATCTAAATACACCAAACTTAATTTATTCTCTATTAACCCTAACAAACTCCTTAAATTTAATATCTGGCTTTTATGGCATACTCTTCTTAATATTATCTCCTTTTATAAACTTGAAGTTTCTTTTATTAAAGTTCTAGCACATTCTGATAATATTTACAACAATCTAGCTGACTCATTAGCTAAACAACATATATTAGAGGCACAATTATATTTCAATTATAATAACATTTATAATCCTTATTATATACTTCAGTAAAAAGATGAACAATACTCTATTAAATACTCTATCTGCTTATTCATTAAAAATATATGTAAAGCCCAAATTCTGGCAATGTGGTCATCACAGAACTGAAATAATAAATGGTCTTTATTCAACCATTGTATTGACTGAAGAGCTACATGATTATACTTTAACCATAATCAAAAGCCTACTTCTAATATTACAAATTTTACACTTAATCAGCTTAAATCTTTTAAAATCAAAATTTTACTTAATGAACTACCAACCCACTATCTCTATCATTCACAATACCCTAAGATGTTCTCTAATACTAATTGCTTCTACTATAATAAACTAGATTCTTCTTCACATTGGTATAGTTGCCAAAACCCTGAACTA
>CAJVPZ010002972.1:0-11614 GCA_910592135.1 Racocetra fulgida | reverse complement strand
GGTTGCTGTCTTTATGTTTGCTCCATTGTCTGTTGTGATCAAGTATACCTTTGTTGTTAGACTCCAATCTGCGATTATGTTTTCTAGCTTTTCCTGAATAATATCAGCAGTATGTGGATATCTAATGTAAGTTAGAGAAAGCAATATTTCGTATATTTTGAAATCAGAGTCGATCCATGAACAGGTAACACTAAGATACTCCTGCCTGTTTTGAGCTGTCCACAAATCTGTAGTAAGTGAACAAGTTATTACAGTTTTTTGTAATTTTTCCTGCAGTTCTCTGGCGTACTGATTATATATTATATGAATCGTTTGTTTGGTGCTTCTTTCAGTACGTAACACGAATATTGGGTCTAATTCTTTTACAAATTCACGAAAGAATATATTCGATACAATGCTAATTGGCTATGCATTGCAAACGATAAATTTAATAAGAGCTATAATAAGTTTATTATTTTTTGATTTGTTATGCGGATAAGTAGTTTTTACGAACGAATCAATTTTAGTTTGCGTGGACTATATAAAATAATAAATAGATTAGATGAATGTTAAAATTTTTAATCACAAATTAATAAAATTTACTTTGTCTTAATCATCAGGCGGTAATCTAGGACCATCCTGTATAATACCATGGCTGCTTAAGAGGTGAGCGATTAAGTTCGATGTCGAGCTGCTTGAAATTCTCAATCGAACATTACATTCTTTACCCAAATCATCCAACACTTTACAAATGCCGTATGTAACCTCGACATTAACTTTTTTTTTGAGTTTTTGGATAATTTCAATTACTTTTTTCTTGACAAAGTATTTCCATACCCAGCTTCATTTTTTTGAACCACCTCTTTCACTTAATTTAGTTTTTTTTGAAGTAGGAGTTTCATTATCAGTTGTACTTCTACTTTCTGATACTGGGTTATTTGACCTTGTAATAGAATTTAAAAATGGTTCATCGTATAGCTGAGGTGTAAAGGATAATAATGAAGTATTTTCTTCTTCCATTAGATATCACTAATAAAGATTCTTGTTTAACTAAGCGAGAGGCTTTACGAGGTATCAGGATAATGAATCGTTATTTATAAATTTATAATTCGAAGAGCAATAATTTTTTTTTTATTAGCTTCAAACTCTTTAATTTTAAATAACTTTAATCTTGAAAACTTTAATTATACTGATTATATTAATTTATTCAAATTTATTCAAATAACTCATACAGGTCATAAAATTTACGAGAATTTATGCGCCTGAGTCAAGTTTGTTGCATATATGGAACCGTGTATATTTCAATCATTTATATACAAACCCATATAATTACTTATTAATATACAACAGCTTATGCTAAATTTATGTACTGTATAAGCACGAAATAATTCTTGTGGGCATTATTTTGAGAATTATGTTTCTCCAATAGCATATGTGGTCGCCCATGGGCATTCTGAATTAATGCGCATACCAATAGAACTAGTGATTATACCCGGCCTATAATAATAGCTAGCCAGGTAGATGCATTAGGGGTTTCTGTGTTTTAGTCTAAACATTTAAAAAAAATTATCCAGGTTCACCCCTTATTTCGAAATCATGCACATAGACATACCTGAAATAACGCGCAGGTGGGCGTTATTCGTGCTTATATGGTAAAAAGTTTTTTTGTTTTATAATATTAATACTATCAATACCTTTTTTTTTTGTTTTGATACAATTCCTATAATATCATGCTGTGGGAGTTTCATGATTTCAAATCATGTAGTTACCCCAATACTGCTAAAAAAATTTCACTTGGAAAGCTTAGTATTTATTATCTTAGAACGATTAACATGTGAATAGTTGTTGTCTTTAGGTATTGCTATGAAACCCATTAAACTTCTGATATCCTTAATCCAACAATTTATTGCCATGGATGAACGAATTAATAATTTCAACAATCTATTGCCATGGATGAACGAATTAATAATTTTAACAATCTATTGCTATGAATGAACAAAACTAATAATTCCAACAATCTATTGCTATAGACGAATAAAATTAATAATTCTAACAATCTATTACTATGAATAAAAAAATTAATAATTCCAAAACCCCAACGGCTAAAAGATTAAATAATTAGGTAAGTGATCTATTTTAAAAGTATATATAAGGATTAGAAATAGTGCTACTGTACTAACGCTAAAATAATCCGATATGCATGCATGTACATACATGTGTATGTGCGTATATATGTGTGAAGCCAATGACATTAAGTTCAAAATTTAAGTTTGCAACCCGAATACAACTCTCATATAGGAGAAAGGCATCTTCGTTTTTTAATCAATTATTGAATCAATAATTGACTAAAAAACAGAGGTGCCCTTTTCCTCTGGTAGACTCATATAATATAATTTGACTTCGATAGAATAGGACAGAACAGGATCGAACAGAGCTTTTACATCCCTAATTATGTAAAAACATTCAATGGGATTATATATTTGAACTAAGCCAATTCATGTATTCAAATAGAATTACCATTGGCTACTGCATGCGTCATTTCTGAAATAATTTATTCTGGGTAGTGTTTGTAATCGAGTCGATAATTTTAATTAAACTTAGAGCCTGCTTAGTCGACTATTATCATGGGCAGCATAGCAAATAAGCACTTACAGTTGCTCTTAATTCTGAAATAACTGAAGGATTGGCCAGTAATTATTTAATAAAGTTTTATTTTTATGACCAATATTTAATATTTAATAATACTACAACTTGTCAAATATATTATTTGGTTCGATTTTAAATGATTTATCTAAGTTTGCAAGCGTGGATAATGATTTTATGAAAATCACATAAACTGCTAAATATAATAGACAATACATAATAAGTTAGATTTGCTGCATATCGATATGCTACATAAAATATTTAGGCATGCACAATCAGTAGATAATGCAGGTCAATATATTTTTTTTTATAAATCAACGATAGTGATAGTAAAATATATAATAAAATTCAAACCGTAGTAACTCTTGAACTAGCAAACCCACACAAATAAAATTATATTCATTGGGTTTGTTTTAATATACTTTTTAAAGTAATAGCGCTCTATTTTTTGTTTTCTTATCAAATATCCGATATTTTGTATTTTAAACTAAACCCGCTGTGTAAGAAAGTTGTGTTATGCAAACAAAGATTTCATTGTTACATTTTTGATTTTTTATCAAAAATGCATCAAAAACGAGAATTTTGCATAAAAATAGAGTCTTCTGCCACACATTAGACAATAAAAATAATAAAATAGCATTATTACTTCAAAGAGCATCTTAAAATGAACCTGACAAATAAAATTTTATTTATGCAGGATTTCTGGTTAAAGAGTTATTTCAGTTTAAATTTTATATGTTTTTACATCGATCTATAAAAAAAATGTATGACCTGCACTATATTATTAAAGTTAATTTATATTAAATTTGCTAGTAATTTGAAATATCTTTTTTAATATATATACAGTATTATTCAAATTAATTGCTAATAATTTATTAAAAATTTTACTTAGTTATAAATAAGTATTTAAATATTTATTTGTTTAATTTTTTTATTTATCTAAAAATTTTAAATAAATATTTAAATATTTATTAAATAATAATTATACATCAAAATTATTAATTTAAAATAATAAATTAAAATAATACAGTATATTATAGTATTATAAAATTAAATTAAAAGCTAATTTTCAATATAGTATATAAATTAATAAATATTTTTATATTTATAAAATAATAAACAAATAAATTATATAATTTTTTTTAGCTAATAAAATCTTTATTTTATTTATTTTTTAATATTATTAATTAATCAAAATATAAAATTATATATAATATATATTAATATTTTATTTTGTATTTTAATTAATTAATTAAATAGTATATATTCATTGAATATTCATTGAATTATTCAGTGAATAATTTTTATATTCGAATATTCATTTGGTAAAATAATTATATATTCGAATATTCGAATATTCAATAAATATTCGAATATACTATTCATCAAGTCCGACCTTTAATGACAAAGTAATAGATACAAAAACAGTATTGACTATATATGAGCTAACTACCTAATTTTCTAATACTTAATCTCTTTCTACACTGACAATTCAAAAACCAGTATAGAAAGTGATCACAAGATCTTATATCTTTATGATTATTTCTATATACATTTACTAGTAAAAGATAAACAGCAACTCAACCTGTAAAAGAGTATTCTTATATAAAAACATAAGTTAAGAACTATAGCAAATTTATACAGACCAGATTTTATCAAACCTTCAAACAAATTATACATTACTCAACACAAATACAGTATATTAGAATCACTTGAATACACCTGGTATAAAATTTAAAACAGTGTTATCTCTGCAACACTTTAGCATATTATTAATAAAAAGTTTACAGTTTGCAACTTCCAATATATATTTTCTTTCAAAGCATCCCATCTATATTATCATCTTAAAAAAAGTTAGGAAATATTATTTGTTTTACCAAAGCCTCCTTAAAAAATCTTACACCAATACCTACTCATCTTAATACTATCATCGATACAATTAACTCAGCACATCAACTAAATATTAAATATATTTTAAATAAGTACAATTACTTAACAAACTGGATTGCTAATAGCAATACTGAATGGAAAGTGTTGTACTATGCATGCAATATTGAAAATATTAAAGAAATTCATCACCAAATTCAGGATAGTATTACCAAAAAATGTGACAAATTATAATCAAATCCAAAAACTATGATTAATAGTATTCTCAATCATCACAAAGATCTTGTCAAATTTGATAATATTAAAACTGATAATGATGTTATTACTGATATATCTGAGATTAAAACTTATATCTAACAACATTTTAATAAATAAACAGATTACAGACTTATTAATCAACTAATATATAATTCTACATAGCAAGATGAGTATAATCCTAATCCTAATATTAACCAAGAGTAGTACAATAGTGTACTTGAAGAATTCACAATTGATGAAATCTCAACAACTCTTTCTCAACTTTCAAATAATAAAACATGAAGTTCTTTAGGTATTAGTTATAAAATGTTAAAATATACAAATTACTCCTTTCTTAGCTATCATTGTATTATTTAATAGATGCATAATTATTAACAATATACCTAAGCAATAGAAAGAAAGTAGAATCTATCTAATTTTTAAAAACTAATTTTTAATGATAATCTAACTAACACCAGACTTATAAGCCTTCTCGAATATATCAAAAAACTTTATACTAAACTCCTTATCAACCGCCTCAACAAAATCTTTACCAACTATCAATTACTCTCTTCTTATAACTATATTGTACTTCTTGGTAATTGCATAACAATTCCAATTCATATCCTCAACAACATTATCAAAGATGCTTCATATAATTCTAAACAACTTTGGCTTATATCCCAAGATATAAGCAAAGTATATGATTCAGTTAATATAAATTTCTTCTTATACATATCAATATACCAACCAAACTTATCAAGATTCTAACTAATTTACTTCTAAACCATTACAACAGAGTTATTACAAACTTTGGACTTACTAGCTCTTATTCTGTTAAAAATGGTATTGACCAATATAAAACTATTACACCACTCTTTTGAAGAATCTATTATAATTTACTTATTCACAAAATTGCCAACAGCTTTAATGGCTATACCCTATCAACTTCCTGAAAAACTTAACTTACACATCTTACACAAGAAAAATTAAAAGCTTTCATATCTATATTAGCCTATATGAATGATATACTTTGGATTGCTAACTCAAAAAAGCAACTTGAACTAATTATTCAAACAGCTACATCCTTTTATCAAATGGCAAACCTTCAAATAAACTCTCCCAAATCTATTTTTGCTACAAACACTAAACCAACATCAATATTCTTTTTTAACTTTATACTTCAATCCATTCCAACTAACCAACCATTCAAATATCTTGGATGTTGGTTCATATTTGATAATAAATATACTCAACAAATCAAACTAATTAAAAATGAAACATTTCAACTTATCTATATAGCTAGTACTAAAAAAATAACAGATAAGCAAATTACTTATATTATTAATATAGTTATTATTCCTACATTAGAATATAGAATATACAATATTATATTACTACATTCAACATATGATAATATTCTAGCTAAATATCTTACTATAGCTAAACATAAATCTAACTTATTAAGATCTATTTCAAATAGTACTATACTTAACCCATATCTCTACAATATCCGTAACATCTGAGATATTCAACTCCAACACTATATTACCAATTCCACCAATGTATTAAAAATTCTAATCTCTTAGAAATTACTACACAGATCAGACTCTAACAACTACAAAATAATATATGTCAACTACTAATATATTACAGCACTCTTAACCAATAGTCGATGATGCTAACAGATTTACATTAAATTTTAAAACTATTTAATTACTTTTATATCTTAGAGTTTCTATTACAGCTAATGCTTATAGCCTAATACAATTTCACACAATTTACAACCTTTAGAAAAAATTCTTCATAATCATTCCAATTATACAATCTTCAAGAACAACTCAGAAATTTACAAATACTTTATCTGGAACAACTTTGCATCTCTAATAGTGTCAGTCTTTTAGAATAGCAACATCTTTCACCAAGACTATGATTTCTACTAAAAGGCAAAAAACCTTTATGGTTTACTATACTTGAAGATATAGTTATTGAAGATAAATATAGTCGCACTCTACTTACACAATATCAACAACAGGAAACAAACCCATTTGCATATAATACATATAACATTTTAAAAAAATCTAAATCATAGCTAATTATTTTTAATGATAATGAAATCATTTTAGGTAAAATTCGCACATTTACACCAAAATCAAATCAATATTCAATTACACATTAGCAAACTAATATTGATATAAATATTACTAAATGCTACACATTACAACCTATTAATTGCCATTCCTGTATAGGATGCCATCTTAACTTTAATAAACTACAATCTGCATATATAATCAATATATCTAAAATCACTTCTGCTCAGTTCTTTGGCAGATTTCTTAATAATAATCTTAAATCAAACTTCAATTATATGGACCTTCTTTTTTCTATTGCAATAAAATTTTTACTTTCAGACTCTTTATTACTCCTTCCTCCTTTTATTCCTATTAGTAACTTTACAATTTCTACAATCTTTAAAACTAATGAAAAGATAGCTAAATTAGAAGACATCTTTGCTCAAAACTCTACCCAAAAACAATTTAACTTCTATACTGATAGTTTAGTAATTAATATTAGTACTGGACAATGCTTAATAGGTATAGGATGGATTTAAGTAAATAATAATAATCAAATTATTTACAAATTTTTAGCTCAAATTTATCTCTAGCCATTTTCTTATAAAGTTGAACTCTTTTCTATACTGTCTGTTATTTCTACAATCTCTAATTAATATAAATACAGACTCTCAATCAATTATATCCAAATATACCAAACTTAATTCCTCTTTTATTAATCTCAACAAACTTCTTAAATTTAATGCATGGCCTCTATGGTATACACTTTTTAATATTATTTCTTTATATAAATTAAAAATCATATTTATTAAAGATCTAGCCTATTTAGATAATGTCTTTAATAACTTAGCTAACTCATTAGCTAAACAACATATATTAGATATACTACTTCTTTTAATTATAACACCTATAATCCTTATTATATACTTCAGTAGAGAAATAAGCAATATTTTGTTAAGCTCCAACCTGTTTATTTGTTAAAAAGATATATAAAGCCCGAATTCTGACAATGTGGTTATCACAAAACCAGAATAATAAATGGTCTTCACTTAACCATCGAATCAATTGGAGAGCCACCTAGTTATACTTTAACCACAACCAAAAATCTACTTCAAATATTACAAACTTTAAGTTTAATCAACTCAAATCCTTTAAAATCAAAATTTTACTTAATGAACTACCAACCTACCATCTTCACCATTCACAATATCCTAGGATCTTTTCAGATATCAACTGCTTCTATTGCAATTTACTAGATTCACCTCTACATTGGTATAGTTGCCAAAACTCTGAAGTAATTTACCAAATTATTACTAATACTATTATACAGTATTTTAGATCAGCAGAACTAGATCTTTTAAATAATCAACTAGAGAAACTTATTTACAAAATTCACAATCATAAAGCATTTCATCTATTTGCTTTTTAACTATACTCATACTACTTGGATATTACACTTAAAGGTTTAATTTCTATATCTTTAATTAAAACTATTCAAAACTATAATATTTTTTACAAAACTGCTTCTCAAGCAGTAATTAATAAAGGGTTTTGTAATTTGATGCACCTTCACTGCAGTGCATCTCTTTCACGTGACTATATAAATACTATATATTTATATATTAGGTATAATGGCTTGGCTACTAGCACTACGTATGTACGTACATACCAAAATTTAGCATTAACGTTAACAATTGATTCTGTACATATAACTATACTAGAAATCAGAATCTGATAGAGATAGAGAACTATCTATATACTGTTAAATTAAGTTACGCTAACTGCTGCTCATCACAGAAACCTTCAATTCTCAAGTTTTATTGAATATTTCGGACCTATATTGTGTAGACGTGCATTTAACTTTTATCAAACAAAGTGAGTCCTCGCTACGCTTCGGACAAAAATAGTTTTGGCACTATACTACATATAAATATACCTAATCTTGACTCTAAATTTAACATTTCTAAATTTTATCGTACTATGCACAACAAAGTCATTTTATATGCATCATTTTACTTTATCAACAATCATTTTGCCGATAGATTATTTAGCTAACACCATAAAACTAATCAAATGCTGACCTTAAACCCTACTAAATGAACTTTCAATAAAATGACTGTTTGTAAAGTAAGCAAGGTTAATTTAGTAGGTTTGACTGTATTTCTGATGCAAAAATCAAGTTAGTAACAACAGAACTTCAAAAATTGAACAATCACCATAAAACAACCTTAGAAATCTTATATGCGCAATCATAATATATTGAACAATTACTATTTACACTGTTACTGTTACTGTATAAATAGTAGTAGTTCAAGTTACAACAATCAAAATATAAATGATGCAAACATAGTTCAGCTAACACTAACACCAAATAATACTTTCAATCAATATTAGTTATCTAACTTCCCTGTTCCATAATCCTTTTAGAGCATCTAGCAATATTATGTCCAGATTCCTTACAGTAACTACAAAGATTTGGACCACGTCTTCGCTTGCTCTTATGTACTAACTGTTGGTTTGCATTGTTTTTACGATGACTAGCTGACTTCGGTCTGCCTTTAGTAGTAATCACTAATAGATTTCTAAGCTGAACATTTGAATCTACATTTTCTTTGTTTGAATCATCATTTTCATTACTAGTATGTATTTGAGTAAGCTCTTCTTCACGTTTTTGTATGTTATCTAAATAACTTTCAATAATCTGAATAAACCCATGATCATGGTATAACAAGCATTTGTCAGTTGCAGTACGTATCAAGCCCCACACTTTTCTATAAAACAATTGCTCTTCTACTAAATTATCATTTACATCTTGGTCATTTGTATTACTAGATAGCTGAGGTAATTCGAAACACTCATTACTGTAATTTGCTTGCATATCATCTGTAAACTGTTGTCCAAAACATTTTGGCTCATTTAGTGCATCATTACGATGTCTTCTTGGAATCCATCGAACGTTGATCAATTTCATACTAAAGCATGTAGCGTTTGTAATATTTAAGAGATGAAAATAATGTCAGCATACAAGCTCTAGCTTTTGCTGCAATAGGCAGGTACAATAATATGATCCATTAAAAAGACAAAAAATCACATGATTTGTATTGTCTTTAGTGATTTGAGAAATTTTCCAAACTTCTTTGATATTGGATTTATCCAATTGATCCAAAAGAAAATATGCACGCATAAGAACGCTATCTGGTTCTTCATCTGAACTTTCACTCTTAGATAGCTCACCAGCTGGTTCATCTTCGACTCCTTCAATGCTGGAATGGTATGCCATATAATAAACACATTCCTTTATTTGTCTAATCAGATATTGCGCAACATTTGGACACAAATAATGTGTAACAATTGCTTCTATTCTTGGAAAAATTGTTACATAATTAGTAGTTAAAGGAACACCCCTAACTAAATTTTCATACTGCCTTTGGTTTGTTCTATCTTCAGCTTGGTCTATAAGAATTTGACTGAGTTCACAAAGAGAAGTGTTAGTGCTTTCTAAAACACGTTTAATGCACGCGTTTTGACTCTCTACGAAGGAAGTCGATTCAATTTCAAGAGTGAACAACATTGCTGGGAACCCTCGTGCCCATGATTTACACCATTCATATAAGTATCTTTCAAGATATTGCCTTGCTAATGGATAATTACTAACCATTTCATTCCAATAGAAGTTGAAACCTTCAGGAGTATCACTGTTTCGATATCTCCAAAATGCAGAATAAAAAGCTTCAAACTCTGCACCTAATTTTCTACAAAGCATTTTTTTTAGGTTCTCTTTAATGTGCCATATACAAAAAAGATGGTAAGTGCCTGGATACTCAATCAAAACTGCTCGTTTCATAACAGGGTCACCATCTGTAATAAATACAGGAGAGATTTGTCCTTTGGTTGCTTTTTTTGTTATGCATAATGCCCATTGATATGATTCAGTAGTTTCGTCGCTTAGAAGAGCCTGGGCAACTATTTGCGATTTCATATCATCATCACGAACCACAAAGAGAGATAATGGTATATGATAACAATTTGTCCCCGATGTATTATCATGACCAACTGCTTCATTAAACTTATACCACAAAATTATTTGATCTGAACTCATTCAGAAGAGATCAGTGAGGGTATTTGTTTCAACCTCCCATGTTGCTTCAACAAACCATCTTGGGTCTTGACGCTGTTTGGCAAGTAGTTTTTCATAGATTTTTGCGGCATCACACTCTTTAAGTTGAGCTGATGGTTTGTACTTCTTAATAGCTGCATATAGATCTTTAGGAAAAACCAGGTGAGAAATATACTTTTGCTTTAGGATCCGTCAAATTAAAGTCACACCCAAATAGCATTATTTCACATAAAATTCAACGTCCTCATACATCTCTTTTGTGAATGACTTATTTTTTTCAAATTGAAGTGCCTCAGAGCACATATCATGGTTATGATTATCATTAAGTGTTGTTACATAAACATAGTTATTTACATTTTGTTTGGATGGTTGCGAGAGATTAACATGCTATTCACATTCTATTTTAACAGATTTTCCTGATTTAGTAGGGTTCATTGGTGAGTATCGACCATAATGACAGCAAAGAATTGTTCTTTTCCGCATTAACTTCCCATTTTCTGTATCAATCATGGTGCTCCTGCCCAATCTGACCTTAAATCCTTTGAATTCGGCATAACGTCTTATGTGTTGCTCTGCATCATCAAAATCAGAAAATGAATTGCCTTATTTACAAAATTCACAATCATAAAGCATTTCATCTATTTGCTTTTTAACTATACTCATACTACTTGGATATTAC
>CAJVPZ010002971.1:0-11616 GCA_910592135.1 Racocetra fulgida | reverse complement strand
TGAATTAAATTCATTAAAACGATATTCAAGTTTTTGAAAAATTTGGGTCGGCAAGTAATGCAAAATGAAAAATTAACATTCGTCTAATAGGCAGGACAGATTTCTTCTAAACTTAAGTAAGCTTTCTTGACAACCACCTAACAAAATTCGATAAAGGTATAACAATGTATAGAATTTAAATAAAAAAACTTCATGTAATCTGATTAGAAAATTATATACTCCTCTCAAAGTTTAAAGAAAATTAGCATACTAATAGAAGGGACAAATTCTTTCTAAACTTTAAGCAAAGTTTTTCGATAACTACCAAAATCGATGAATTGTTTTTTACTTCTACACATTAAAATAAAAAAAATCATGAATTTAGTCAGATAAGACAGCTACTTGCTCAAATTCGATGATTTTTTTTTTATTTTAATTCTGTAAATTTATAGAATTAAAATAAAATAAATTTATCGAATTTAGTCTGATAGTTTAAAAAAAAATTCCAAAGCATTTAATTTATTGATAGATGGAACAGATTTTTTTAAACTTTTCTCGATAACCATCAGGCAAAATTTAATAAAAGGTTTTTTTTATCTTAATTGTATGAAAGTGTAAAATTAAAATAAAAAAAGTTTTATAGAATTTTGCAGGTAGTTATTAAGAAAACTTCGTTCAAAGTTTTTAAAAAGATTGCAAAAATTGGTTATGTGTATGTTGGCTGGTGATTAGTTCTGATTGGTTGAACATGCTCAATGAACATTATGTAGAAGTGATCAACAATCTTTCGCTTTTGTCTTTGCCGATCAATGATTATCAATTCATCAGACCATTAAAAAATTCGAAGCAAAAAAAGTCAAAAATGTTAATTACTAAAAAAAATAAATATACAAATTCAGATCGGAACATTTTTAAAAATACTCAGGAGATTAAAAGCCGTATGATATTGTATTTTACGTAAAGATAAAAGGAACATTACTCGAGTAATGAATTACAGAATATAGATTCATTATTATAGAGTAATCTGTAATCTGTAATATTTAACACTACGTAATCGAGTAATCGAGTAACGAGTAAGTAAATTTGCAAAAAAGAATAAACATTTAAACATTGCAAGTGTTTTGAAAATCATCAAGAAAAATCAAGATTTTTTATAATATACAGTTTAACGATTATCAGTAATATTTATTAAGAATCTGACGATCATTTTTTTTATCCAATAAAATCGAACTTGCTCTATGCTCGATTTGCTTAATTAAAGTCTCAAAAATTCGACTCGGCAATGTATTCTAAGACGAGTTTAGCTTTTTGTTCTATTAGAGGTTTCGTCTTTCGTAAGGAGATTTTGTCCTTTTGTCATTCCTCATTTAACAAAAACGTTTTATCTTTCACCGGTTTTAGGTTTCGTCTTTCGTCATCACGTAAAGGTCTCGTCTATCAGCTATAGGCGACGCTATACGACTTACATTCAAACGAATGAACCTTATATTACTAATGAAATTATTTATGTGGAAGGGCATGCTTATCCATGTGATAAATTAACAAATGTGACACCTTCAATTCTATCCAAAACGACGCGTCGATTATATCTTCAACCATATCATCCTATATCAATTCTCCGTAATCATATAGAATCTCATTTTGATAAATTCCATTATTTTAATTCATTTAGTCCAATTGTGACAACTATCCAGAATTTTGATGAACTTGGTTTTCCTGCCAATCATCCAGGAAGAAGTACTAGTGATAGTTATTATATTAACACTTCCATAATGCTTCGAACTCATACTTCTGCACATCAACGTCAAGCTTTCCAAACTGGAGCAGAAAAGTTTTTAATAAGTGCTGATGTTTATCGAAGGGATGAAATAGATACGTGTCATTATCCGGTTTTTCATCAAATGGAAGGCGCTCAAATTTTTTCCATTAATAAAGCTGTTGAAGAAATAGTTTATGATATGCAAAATACTACATCCCAACAAAATCATTATATAAATACTGATGATAAAACTGCTGTTAGTTCCACAAATCCCATACAACCTTGTCACCCTGTTGAGGCTGCTAACGCAACAATTTCTCATCTGAAGTATTCATTGAATGAATTGGTTAGAAAGTTATTTATAGACGAAAAAAATTTGCAAGTCAGGTGGGTCGATGCATATTTTCCTTTCACTAGCCCTAGTTGGGAAATGGAAATATTCTATCAAGGAAAATGGCTTGAAGTGTGTGGGTGTGGTATTATAAATCAGGAAATTTTGAATAATACTGGTAATTAAAATATTGAATACTATAAAATTTATTAAATAATATAAAATTAATTTCTTGTTAATATATTAACTCTTATGTGAAAAGGGCAACCGGATAAAATAGGTTGGGCATTTGGATTGGGTTTGGAACGCATAGCAATGGTGTTATTTAATATACCAGATATACGTCTCTTTTGGTTGAAGGATCCGCGATTTCTCAACCAATTTACTTCTAATGAAATTATTAAATTTAAACCATTCTCAAAATATCCTTCATGTATTAAGGATCTAAGTTTTTGGATGAATAATGACAAGGAATATGAATTTCACATAACTAATTTTTGTGAAATAGTAAGGGACATCGCCGAAGACTTAGTTGAAGATGTAAAATTGGTAATTATTGACATTTTTATAAGGTCAATGGTTTGTATGTTAACTGAATGTATTTATTTAATTTTAGATCGATGATTTTAAGCATCCTAAAACAAAAAAGAGAAGTTTATGTTTTAGAATCAATTACAGGTCTATGGATAGGTAAGCTATTTGTCTACCATGTTTTCATGTTTATCAAACTAAATTTCTATATTGTTGGTTAGAACTTTTACCAACGAAGAAATCAACGGAATTCAGGATAAAATAAGAAAGTCGGTGGTTGAGAAATTGGACGTTACTTTGCGATAAATTTATTAATAGCTTTATTTATAAAAGGCCATAATTTTTATGTACAATAAAATCAGTACTGGTACCGTTGACTATCGCATACGGTACCCGGTTTTCGTTCCGGAAAAATCACAAGTACTTTCCTAGCCTTGCGAGATGATAATTAATAGTGCTCGAATGATTTGATTTTTTTGGCTTTTGAGTAAATTTATACACCGTTAGCTGTTAAAATTTCCATATCTTCAAAAAACAAGTTGTACTTACAGAATTACGCATACATTCAGTAAGAGCTTCCACTGATTTTTTGCAAGCAGGAGAATCCACTGAGCTATTAGACCAACAAGTTAAAACCGCGGCAAGTTCGGCAGTGCAAGAGCCAATTTGTTCAACTCTTCTTGGGCGTAATTTAAGCTTTTTTATTTTCATGACTTTGATGTCTTGATTGAATATATTTTGTCGGGGATGATGCTGAAATTTGGGGTCGTAATTTGAAAATATAAACCCTAATAAAATCCACCTATACTCTTTTATTGTAAACGCTAACCCTAACTTCTAATCGAACTATGAAAAAAAAAGCTGAACAAACACCCCCAAAAATTTTTTAATTTTTCATAATAAAATAAGTCAAAATTTCAGCATCATTCACAGGCGTGAAAAAAATTGGTTGTAGCACCCACGTCAGTTTAATTTTACTTATATTGTTGTGTAACACGAATACAGCCTTTTGATTGGTCAATTTCCGTGTTACTAAGCTAAAATTAAATTTATTGGCTAATAAAAGATATATGTTTTTTATTTTTTTTATATTAAACGCCGAATTTTTAAATTATATACAGTATAACTTTAATTTAATATTACTTCTTTAAAACTAAATAAACCAAAAATTTTTTTATAAAAATTATATATAGTTTATTGTAACTAACAATCTATTAATTGTATAAAAATTTTTTGTATTGGTTTATTTTTTAAAAAGTAATATCAATTTAAAATTTTACTATAAAAACTATATGGTTCACGATAGTGTTCCAGAATTATGATTCAGTACAAGAATTTGCAAGTAATTGTGAATTGTGCGAGACCAGATTACCTTAGCACATGTTTACTGTCCAGAGCGAAGCGGAGGACTCGCGTTTTAACGACCGAAATTACAATTTTGATGCATTTATTAAGAATATAAAAAATTTCATATATGATCAGATTTTTCAAGGGCTAATTAGGGATTGGAACCGCCTAAAATTTTTCTTAATCGTTTAATCGTTTAACTTGGCCGGCATTAAGATAATTCCGGCCCACGACCAACATAATTCTGCCCGGAATTATGGAGCAATTTTTAAACGGTTAAACGGTTCCAATCCCTAGGGCTAATGCCATATTCAAATACTGTATTAAGTAAAACTTATTACCGGTTTTCAGTTTCTAGTTATACAATACTGTAGAAGTTTGAATGATGGTTAAATCTAAATGCATTTATAGGTTTTTGATTAATTTATTGTCGCTAATCATAATGAACTCGGATTAAAATGAAATTTTGAGTTTCTATCTGATCTCTAAAACCCACTTATACTGTACTTGTTTAATATAAACTCTACCCCTAAAGCTGACCCCTAACGCTAAAAAAAATGCTCCAAAATTTTGTAGCTTGTTTATTTTACACAATACTATACAGTTATTGCATGAGAAGTATGCTGTATTTTATAGATGATAATGATTTGTTAAAATTACGTGACATTGGTGGAATAAGCTTTTTTGCTATCACGGATTTTTCAAATTCGTGTAACGTAGATCATTTCTCTTTTTGGGTCGTCTAAAGCCAGGTGCGTCCACGTGACTTACGACCAATCAAATCGTAAAATTTGATTTACCTGGATCCAGTGATGGGTTCGGACAGTGTCCCAAGCTTTTTTTGCTGTGTCCCAACGTCCCAATGTCCCAGTGTCCCAAAATGTCCCAACTAAGTCCCCAAGTTTTAATAATTAATAAGTTAATTTAAAAAATATACAATTATATATTTTTTATGTACATACTGTATATATGCAGTGCCTTTTTTTTTTTATTTTTAAAAAAAATCAAAGTAGATTATTTTAATAAAATTTTGAGTAATTTTAATTTATAAAAATGTTCTACAATGTCCCAAAATGTCCCAACGCATGTCCCAACTGTCCCAAACCCATCACTGCCCGGATCAATCCGACAAAGAAAAAAAGAAACTACTGTATATAGTGTCTAAATCTGCCTCGGGGCACTAATAAAAAATGTCGAGAAAAAAATTTTATTTATAAGTCCTGCCCTAACTTTAACTTCTTACCTTAATTTTAATTAAATAATCAAAAACATATAAATATACTGGGCTTTTGCTATTTCCTCTTTTTGGAAGCCAGATGCATTCATGTAACTTACTACCAATCAAGTTGTAAATTTTGATTTACCACAAAGAAAAAAAAAGTGAAAATACGAGAAATGAGTATCTAAACCTGCTTTAGGGCACTAATATAAAATGTTAGAAAGACAATTTTACCTATAAACCTTGTCCTAACCTTAATCTCTAACCAACATTAAATGAAAATTTAACTCGAGAGTTAGTTATTAATATATTAAAAAAATTTCATAAAATATAGTAGGAATTATGCAATAACCAACATGCAATACACTTTTATTTTAGCGACGAAAGTAGACAAAAATCATTTTAACGTACAAATTTGTACGCTGGACGGTTTAATGAATAATGCTACAACAGTTAGTTAGTCCTTCAGACATTAAATTGATGGTTTTTTGTTCTGTTTAAATTCTTTACTATACAAATAAACTACATGTTATTTTATGTAATTTACTCACGTGACTGTATAAATGACGATCATTTGATCTAACCAATCAAATTAATTTTCCCTACGCCTTGAGTGTACAAGCCAAATGATAAGTTTAATATTGAGGCGAGAAACATTTACCTATCAATTAGCAAAAAAGTTTTGTTTCAATTTTATTCACGTCGTTACCAACAAATCGACATTTAAAATGACAAAACAAACTAAACTAGGGTAAGTCAATTCTTTTGGAAATAGTAAATATCTAAATCTGACGCGTCATACACTTTATACAAAAGCGCGTTTTTCAAGCCAAAAACGGAGGGGAATATGGATTTGGATACAAGTAACGGACGGGGTTTCAAAACTAATCGTAAAAGGGAGAGAGAGAAAGCAGAAGATGAAGAGGAAATCGACAGACTTAAAGTCAAAGCAAAAAAGCGTGCGACTATCGCTATAAACAAAGGAAAAGGGGAGTCTCAAAAGAAGATGGGATTAAAAATAGAAGAAGAAGAATTGGAGCCCAAAGCTGTTGAAGAAAAAGTTCAAAGTGAAGGAGAAATCGATGTCAAAAATGATGATGAGGGCATCGATGCTGAGAAGATTACTAATTTGTAAGTAAATTTTACATTATGAATTTGAATTTAGAAAGTTTGTTTTATTCTCACATAAAATTGTTAATTCGTTCCGGTTTCACAGAGTAGAACGAGCATCCACAAAAACCTCAGATATAGATTGGGAAGCAGGAAAACCGTAAGCTACTAAATATTAATATGAATAGTATCGGTGCTCTTGTTTATTATTGTAATCTATTTTACAGTGTTCCTTATGCTGCTCTTTGTAAAACCTTTGAAAAAATCGAGGCAACGACAAAGCGGCTCGAAATACAAGAACATCTGACCACGTTTTTCGTACAAATCATCGAAAATAACCCTGACAATTTATTGGAGACTTTATATTTGTGTCTCAATCGGGTAAAGCTATGAAAGCTGTAATTGGCACACATTAATTCGTCAAATAAAAAATTCGATTATTTATGTTAGTATAAATTTCCTTGCTCTTAAACCATCACATTGTTTAGATTTGTCCTGAATATGAAAATCTTGAATTGGGTGTCGGTGAGTCTTTATTAATAAAATCTATAGCCGAAACGACTGGCAGAAAAACATCAAAGGTGAAAGAAGAATTAGCAAAATGGGGTGATTTGGGAAAAGTTGCTAAGGTAATTAACTTTTTTTGCCTTTGGCTTTTATGATTCGTCTTGCATTTTTATTTATTCAATTATTTTTGGTTTGTTATTGAAGGATAGCAAAAATACTCAACCAACGTTAGTCAAGCCGAAACCTTTAACAATTCCAGCAGTTTTTAGCAAAATGAAAAGTATCGCAAACACCAATGGACACGATGTAACGTTTGTTTCAAAAAAAAAAAAAAAAAAAAAAAAAAAAGGGATCCAATTATTTGCCCAACATTTATTTGCCCGACAATCACTTGCCCAACAATATTTGCCTGACAATCACTTGCCCGACATTTTTAAAATATTAAAGTGATTGTTAGTAAATAAAGATGTCGGGCAAGTGATTGTTGGGCAAATATTGTCGGGCAAGTGGTTGTCGGGTAAATAAATGTCAGGCAAATGATTAGGACCCAAAAAAAAAAAAAGATTTACATAGTAATAATCTATTTTTAACATCTGTTTTTAAGTCTCAGGAAAGAAAGATCCGAGACATAAAGTTTTTGCTTACAGCATGTCGAGGTGATGAAGCAAAGTACTTAATCAGGTAAATAGCATAAATAAGTCAGTGTTGATATTTGGACAGTCCAACCGTTATATATCCAATTAGCCATTACTATGTCTATATATTGCCCACATTATCTTCAGTTAGTCCAAATGCCAACACTGAAATGGACATATTTGATGCATGTATGGTTCAATTGTTAAATTAAATTGACATTGGTCAGGTCTCTTGAAGGAAAGCTTCGCATTGGACTAGCAGAACAGACAATTTTGATATCATTGGCACAGTCAATTGCTTTAAAAGATCCTGGTGAATAATTTAATATTTTATTATTTATGAACTTAAATTTGAGCTAATTGTTGTCATTATAGGATATCAAAAACTATCCAAAACTTTAAAAGCGGAAGAATTGACGGCTGCAGCGGACATTGTCAAATCTGTTTATAGGTTTGATTAGTATTTTATTATATATTCCAAATGATATATGGTTCGCGCTATTCTAAAGTACTGTCTCTATAGTGAGGTCCCCTCTTATGATATCATCGTTCCGATTTTATTGAAAATAGGAGTGAAAGGTCTTAGGGAAAATTGTAAATTGACGCCTGGTAAAATTTTTTACAAATTTATGTGATTAATTTGCATAGGATAGATGATAATATATACCATAAATTAGGTATTCCACTCAAGCCGATGTTAGCACATCCAACCAAGAGTATTACTGAAGCACTTGATAGAGTTGAGGGACAAACATTCACATGCGAGTTTAAATATGATGGTGAACGTGGGCAGGTATGTTTTTTCAATGTCATGCTCAAATTATAATAGCATCATTCATTTATAACTAACTGTGATGTTAATATTTGAAATATAGATTCATATGTTAGAAGATGGTACTGCAAAAATTTATAGCAGAAATTTGGAAGATAGTTCTATGAAGTATCCTGATGTTTTAGAGATACTTTCCAGTGTAACGATGAATTTGCTATTCTCTTGTGTTAAAGAATGTCGGGACAATTAATTTGATAATTTAATGTAATTATACATGTTGTCTATTATATAGATCGTGAAATCTGATACCAAAAGTTTCGTGCTTGACTGCGAAGTCGTAGCATGGGATCCGGAAAAAAACTGCCTTCTGCCTTTCCAAATTCTGAGCACACGAAAGAGAAAAGACGTAAAAGAATCAGATATAAAAGTTTGCGTGTGTCTTTACGCGTTTGACTTGCTCTATCTGAATGGAGAGGTAAGTTCGTCAACTTCATGACATTTATATCATATAAATCATTTTTCATATTATAGTATGTTTAATCAAATAATTTAAATGTAATTTTATCCAGTCACTACTTCAAAAATCTTTTGCAGAACGGCGCGAATGCTTGTACAACGCGTTTCAAGAAATTGAGGGTAAATTCGCATTTGCACGTTACATGAATGCCTCAAATGTTGAGGAAATACAAGCTTTTCTTGACGAAAGCGTCAAAGGAAGTTGTGAGGGACTAATGGTGAAAATACTAGATGGTCCTGAGTCACGATATGAACCTTCAAAACGGTCGAGAAATTGGTTAAAGGTATGTAGAAAATTATTCACTATAAGTACGCGTTAATTCAAGATCGCTAAATTTATTATTCGGATTTCAGATAAAAAAAGACTACATTAGTGGTGTTGGAGACTCTTTAGACCTTGTCGTTGTCGGAGCATACTTAGGACGTGGAAAACGTACCAGCGTATATGGCACGTTCCTTCTTGCTTGTTATGATCCCGATAATGAAGAATATCAAACAATCTGCAAAATCGGAACAGGTTTCTCTGACGCGTCACTGGAAAGCCATTTTAAGTTCCTTAAGGAACATGAAATACCTGAACCAAAAACGTATTATAATTACGATAAAGGGGCAAAACCAGATGTTTGGTTTGAGCCTTGTCAAGTCTGGGAAGTAAAAACTGCTGATCTTAGTATTTCCCCTATTTATAAGGCGGCTTTAGGAAAGGTGTGCAATAATCATTGTTTATAATTTGCAATTATTACAAACTTAAAAATTTAAAATTTCTAGGTTGACCCATCTAAAGGTGTGTCTTTACGTTTTCCACGGTTTATTCAGATACGAGAAGATAAAAAGCCGGAAGATGCAACTTCAAGTGATCAGGTAAAATCTATACAACGGCATACTGATTATTGCAACAAAATAACTTAATTCATTTTGAATATTACTATGGGTATTAGGTTGCTGATATGTACAGGTCTCAGTTTAGAAACGAAGAATAGGTTTTATTATGGTGCAATAAATATATTGGTTATAATTAAATAGTACAAATAATCGTTCTAGTTATTTTTGAAATTAAATCATGTTAAAAGATTTATTTTGAGATATACATTTAACAACTTCATAATAAATTGTCAAAAATTAGTTATAGATTCTTAGTTTACTTAAAATTCTATGATCTAATTCTGGATTTTCAAGGGTTCCTTTTAAGAACTTTTTTTCATCTATACCAAGATTTAAATCGTCATCTGTAAATTCCCTTGAGTTTTTTAATGCTACTTTAACCGTATCCTCACCGGCAATGTCAAAATTTAAGTAGGAATTAAAGGCATGATACATTCTCAATGGTAGGTATTTCCATCCAATCCTGTTATAGAAACGAATATATCCAATCGGTTCAAGCTCAGGAATAGAAAACTCATCTTGTTTAACTACCTGGAAGCTGCTTAATGAATCAGACATAATATTTTCAGACCTTACTGTCGATGAAATTGAATTATTGTTATCATTTTTCACGTCTTGTTCATTTGATATTGTTTCTTGAGAGTCCGTAAGTGAGGAAGTACATCCATCATTTAACCCTTGTAAATATTCAACCAGACTAACACGACCAACAACAATGATGCCATCTCCATCTGTTGTGTTTAACAAATGCGGTGCTTGATGCGTATTATTAGACTCGATACCAGTTGGAGTTGATGTTTTTGCAGCTTTACGCTTCTCTATTATTGCATCTCGTACTTTGGAACGAAGTTGTCCCGGCTGTGTACCTTCAACGAGCTCATATTCCATTGCTGCAGCAACAAGGACTGGCTATTGCAGGAAGCAAATTTATAATTGAGAACAAAAATGATAATAATCCAACGATTTCATTTATAACACTATCTAATTAGGTAAGCGGTTTGTTAAAAAAGAAGAAAAAAAGAAAAAAGTATGTAGTATAATAGGATCTTTACCTTGACATATTCTCGAAAATGAACCCTCGTCTTATGTATTCCATCACCTAACGGCGGTGCTAAATATACTGTTACTTTACGTGGTTGCTCATTTACGCTCATAGGCTCCAAAGCTATATGAGCGACTTTTTGTTCAACAAGATTTTTTCTTTCTTTGGACAACACATTATCACGATAAATTAAACCAGGTACAGCAGCACATACGCCAAAAAAAGCCAATACTTTTTTAGATGGTAGTTTTAAAGAAGATAATTTGAATGACATCTTTTGTAAAGACCATCTATACTTTCCATGCGGATGATAGTCATTTATCTAACGCTAAGCCTCCCGATTATCGATAATCTGAAGGATCATCCTGATCATCCTAATCATCCTACGTACGTACGTACGTACGTACGTATGTATCGGTATTATATTCCGTAATTATCACAAACATAAAACTTTAATGTCCAAATCGTTTTCCTTAGAATCAGTTGTCCGTCCAAATATTCTTTCTCTTGTTCCGTATAGATGCGCAAGGGATGACTATGGCACTGGAATTCTCCTTGATGCCAACGAAAACTCTTTTGGCTCTATTCTTCAAGAATCTTTACTAGTTGAAGATCTTCATAGGTATCCCGATCCAAACCAAGTATTAATAAAAGAGAGACTTGTCTCTTTTCGTGGCCTACAGTCGATTGATTACTTTTTTCTAGGAGTAGGTTCCGATGAAATTATTGATCTAGTGATGAGGATATTTTGTGTTCCTGGAAAGGATAAAATCATAATTACACCACCAACTTATGGAATGTACTCTGTTTGTGCTAAAGTTAATGATATCCAAATAATTAAAGTGAATTTGGATGTTGAAGACGGGAAATTTCAATTAAAACCGGATAAAGTACTTTAAATTTTTAGACAAATTATTTTTTTTAAAAAAACTGCGTCATCTAATGCTTGTTACTTAGATCTCCGAGGCATTATCCGAAAATCCTTC
>CAJVPZ010002970.1:0-11616 GCA_910592135.1 Racocetra fulgida | reverse complement strand
TACTCTTATTATCGCGTAAAAATTTTTTGGAAGAAAATAAGCTACTCTTCATTTTTTGTATTTAAAAATAACTCAATTGATCATTTTGCTCTTTTAAATGACCAGTAATTAGTCATTATTCACTTGAGTCACATCATTTCATGTCATTTACCATCCCAGGAACACTTAGAGTGCTAACACAACAAAATAAAATGCTTAATTCTAATAAAAACTCACTCGTACATTACAAATATTTTACTTGTTAAAAAAAAAAACGTTTGTTTTTACTATCACGTTACACCTGATCTTAAATTTTGATTGGTCATTTTTGTGGGAACGCTACCTAAATCTAGTGTTCCTATTATAATATAATGTAAGTTTGTATTGTTAAATATTTATCATTCAATAACTACGGGAATATCCGTGAATTCTCCCATGGGCATCCGTTTAAAATCTGAACATCTGACTAAAAATCATGAAGATTTAATAAATTGTTATAAAAGACATTCAAAGAATCTAACTTCCGGGAATTGGCTTATTAATTCGGTCTTTTCAATAGCAAAAAAATTAAAAAGTTAAATAAATATATATATCTACATTAATTTTTATTGACAAACTCACTATAATGCAAGTTTAATTTTAACGCAAATATACATAGTATTTTATTCATTTATTTGTTGTTATTTTATACTGTACATTCTATTTATTTGGTTCTACTAACTTGTAAAATTTACATTAATTTTAGTTATTATCTATCAAAAATCTTTTAAAAATTTAAGCTCATACTGACATAATTAAAATATCTATCGAATCTAATTCTTTTAAACTTTATTTCATCAGGCTGTGGATTGCTGCTATACACAAAATTTATAAATACTTTTTCATCTTCATATTGTAGGTCATAATAAATAATGTTTTTATACTAAATCAAAAAATATATATATCAAGTAATGCCAATAACTACTTCGTTATTTAATGTTTATTTAAAATTTCAATTTATTATATCTTAATCTCTAAATACATATTTCATTGTTCACTTAAAAATGTTCACCAATGCATTATTCCCAGAACAGTGAAAATAATTGACAGTTATTAAATAACTAGACCAATAGTGAACTTAGATTAATAATCATCAGCTTTATATTAATCGTTAGTGTGGCTTGTTCACTTGATATAAGATAATTAACTTAATCGAGTTAAAAGTCAATAACTAGTGGCAGAGTCTTATCATGTATTATATAAGAAGTTAAAGTAACAAACTATGCATTAGCCTTCACAACAGAGACTCTATTACAAAATCATAAAATATTTGTTCAGAAAAAGGTTTATAATTCGCATAGCATTAAATTGAACAATATTCTTTGAGATTCAATTAGAAAACAATATTCCCGGTCCAACTAAAGTTATTGCAAAGTTGGCTCAGTGTTAAAATACATTATCATCAGGTCAATAGTCAAATAGCAAGAAATTAAGCATACTGAAAATGTGTACAAGGCTGGCAGTGCAGACAAAATTCTTAAATTCGTTAAGGTTAGGGTAAGGGTTAGGATCTAGAGAGGGATAGTTTATAGTAAAATTGTCTAACGAAAACTTTTTTGTTAGATTGTTTCTTATGCTGATTTTTGAGCTATAGGCGATTTTTGCAGAACGAACGTTTGTTCTGAATCTTCTGATCGTGTTATATTACACCAAATCTTGAAATATGATTCGTATTTCAGGAGAGCTGCGTCGCCAACCTTGTACATATTTTTGTATGCAGAAATAATAATATTGACGAATATATTAAAAAATTCTTTATTAAAATCCAAAGAACCCTTCCCATAATATAAAACCAATATATTTACAAATATTATTCATTTTGAACATTGTATTATTCACAATAAAACCAATAATTACAACAAATACGATCTAATTAACAAGTTGACTTTTAATCCTATCAGATAAATTTAAAGAAGTTGAAAGTATGATGCATCTAAACAGTTGTTTAAAAATCTGATGAATTTACAATATGTATATATTATAGAGTATACATATATTCAGTATGGTACGGGTGAGCTAATACATAATAAATGTATTACGTATGTACGCTGCATTTTCTATATAACAATTCTAACCTAAAAAAAAGAACAATTCTTGATTAAACTCGTAGCACAAAAAGGGCATTTTGGAAGAGTTAAAGATTTGACAAAGTTTAACATTTTATTACCAATTAAAAAGGATAGGACAATGAGTATAAAAATGATATTTCAATTGATTGCTCTTTCAAAAACTTTTTCATATGCAAAGCAGTTGAAGCTGTCATCATTTTTTTTTCACAATAGTTACTACACAAATGTTAGCAACTGTCCAAAGACAAGTGGTATTTGTTCGTGATTTTTAACATATATACTCTGGGAATTTTATAATATATTGATATTATTACCTAATATTTAATAAAGTTAATTGATGTATTATATTGCTTGCGTTTTATTTTTTACCTCACATTGTTTACATTGCTTGCGTTTTTCTTTTCACCTCTCATTGTTTACAAAATTTGTATTGGATTTGAACCTCTTTGGTTGTGGTGACAACTATTCTTACTTCTAACTGTTATGCTTTGTGTAATATATTGAGTTTGAATATCAATAGATAGCTCTAAATTATAATAAAAATTTATAATTAGGTGACAGAGAATTTGAAATTATTGACCAGGTTTACTGGTGGTGCAAAGCCAATAAAAGTTCAGTTGAGATCCATAGTTCTTCGCAGGTATATTACAAAACACAATAATTATTCTTTATGTTATTAATACACCAATTACTTTGATTTTAGGGTGCTTTCAGATTGCTTAACTGGAAAGTCCTGATTTTTCCATTAAATCTACTATTCTATCACCCGATGCTGCTATTGTCTCCTCAAAGCAAGATTTTTGAATGTTATTAAATATAAAGATAGTTTTCATTCTTTACAAATTGTTGATTTATATTTTCATTACTGCAGATGAGATTCTTTAACCGATGAAGCCAAAAAAAAAAATCACCCGTTTCATCATTGAGTTGTGTTTATCACGATTTTTCTTAGTATCTGCATCAAAATAATAGTATGCTGGGTGAATGTAGGTGTAGACGTAAGAAAATTAATGATAATTAATAATTGGTTATTAGTTATATTTTTTTGGTTAACTACTATTATAATGTTTATTCAGGAGTGAATCTCCATAGACTTAATTACAAATTCACCGGAGATTAAGATCTATACTTTTAATTCTGACATTAATAAAGGTATTTGGAAAACACAGGTGAAACCCGATCAGGTTGAATCAGAAGTTCTCAGAGGGTTTGTCTTAGACATGCAAAAATATATATTGTCGCGGCTGATGCTGGAAGCGGCTGAAGCTGGAAATCAGGGACCCTGATTTAAAAATATAAATCCTGCCAAAATCCACTTATACTCTTTCATTATCAAAACTAACCCTAAATCCTAATCTAACCATGAAAAAAAAGCTAAAAAAATGCACCCCAAAAAATTTTGCAAATTTCATAATAAAATATTTAAAATTTCCAGCTTCAGCCGCAACATATATTAACAATAAAAAATTAAGTTATATAATTTAAAAGCATTAATAAAATATGCTCTGATGAATTATTTTTATTTCTTATTCTCTTAGTGATGCTAATGTAATTACACATAAATACAGTATATCGAATTTAACTAACAATCAACTCACGTAATAAGTATAAAGAATTTATCCTTTAAGAAGTTTAGTAATTATTTAGTTTGGTTAAATATATTTTCTATTAAGATGTCAGGAAGATTTGTCTGTAGCTAATTCATCAAAGAATCTTTTACTCCATTGCTTAAAATTTCAAAACTTAGCCATGCGATCTGATTCTCATCTATGATTTCTTGCTTGATAGTTAAATAATCCGGTTGAAAAACAATAACACAGAAAATTTGGATAAATTCAATATATTCTGGATATTGACAAGAATAATATAATCTTCAATTGTAATCTTATTTATAATACTTCTATATTAATACAGTATAGAATAATAATATCCATTTACGAGAATAAAACAATTTTTTTCATACTCATTTCTTCATGATTGACTATTGATCTAATTAGTTTTTTATGTAATATATTGTAACTCCCTAGTCAATTTTATTAATTCTCTTTTAATAAAGAAAACACCAGAAGCTGGAGTAGATCTTTATCACATTTCATCATTCTACCATTAATACACAATAATAACCTCTTTTGCATGTTGCAAAACCCAAATGAAATGCAAAGTTGTTGAAAAAAACCCGGGTTCAAATTTCAAGTGAACCCAAGTCGGGTTCATTTGAACACAACCCGGGTTTAAGTAAACCCAAGTCGGGTTCATTTGAGTCGGGTTCATTTGTACCCAACTCGGGTTCAAGTGAATCCAAGTTGGGGTCATTTAAACCCAACCCGGGTTCAAGTCGGTTTCAAGTGAACCCAAGTTGGGTTCGATTTTTGTCATTTGACAAATATATTATATCGTTATTTATTAGCAGTATATTAAAATTATAAATAAACATGCAAATGATCAATTTATTGTTGATTTGATTGGTACAATCTTAAATAAAATCATGTAATATCACAAAAAAAGTAATCGGTTTAAGGGTGGGGTAATTGGTTAGATACCGATTCTAATATACAAGTTCGTTAAACCAACCCGTGATCCCAAGCCAGGTTTGTTTGTACCCAACCCGGGTTTAAGTGAACCCAAATCAAGTTTGTTTGAACCCAACCCGGGTTCAAGTAAACCCAAATCGAGTTCGTTTGAACCCAACCGGACCCAAGTCGGGTTCATTTGAGCCCAATCAGGTTCAAGTGACACGCATTATGGCAATCAGATTTCAAGATCACGGTGTAATGTAACACGATCGGCAAATTCCAAAACAAACGTTCGTTTTGTCAAAAATCGCTTATTTCTCAAAAATAACCACCTTTAGTGCCCTAACAAAAAGTTTTCCAGCGATTTTACTATATAATTACCTAACCTTTAACCTTAGTTTAAACGCTAACCCTAACTACAATGAACTTTAAAATTTTTTGTTAATTGTAAAACTGCGCCACAAACCTGGCACAGAATTCATCTGATTCATTTGAATCCAATCCGGGTTTAAGTAAACCCAATTCGGTTTATTTGAACCCAACCTAGGTTCAAATAAATCCAAGTTGAGTTTATTTAAACTTAAAAATTAATAAAAATAAAAAAAAAATTTAAAACCAAGACCTCGGAGCATTGCCAGGGCCTAAGAGCTAGTCTCTAGTGGAGATGCATGTACGTAGTGATGTGCCATTTATATGATATCCAGATTTTTTTAGCGTACAGTACGTACAGTACGTACAGTACGTATAGTGCGTATAGTGTGTATAGCATGTGCAATATGTATAGTACACGTATGATATATAAACTATCTATATGCAAAATTTTGCAAGGAGTAATTTTAATTAGAATACAAAAGGTGGTTTCATAAGGAAACTTTTGAGATATGAATGGTTTTATAATTTGTTCTAGAATATTCTAAAAATTTTTTTGCGTACTGTACTATACGCGGCACATCACTACATGTACGTAATTGTAAGGGTAACATTTTAATAAAACTAACTATATATAAACTAAATAGAATGATTCGTTATAGTTATTCATTGTGATTGTGTTATACTTTTTTGCATAGTTTTGTATAATTTGAAGAGCTACAAAATTGTATACGTACGTACGTAAAAAATTTATGCGTATATTTGTATGTATGAAATAAAAAATACAGCCAGACATCTCTTTAAATGGAACTTCTAAATGTAAACTCCAACTACATTATTTATCTCTTATAAAGTTGCAATTTTCAGGCACTTTGAAGTGGCATTGGACCAAATTAGAGCACAATTCATGCATATCAAATTTGCGAAACAGTTTAAAGATCAATAACGATTAAACGTATGTATATTATTGAACTTTTATAAAAGCTAGAATTTTTTTTACTTATCATTAATAATAAATAATTTTCTCTTCACATCAAGTTTAGAAAAGTCTTTAATTTAATCCGCAAATTAATGTTGAATTTAACAATGAATCTCAAAAATTTTAATTTGTTCTTGATCTTTTTTTCATATTTACTGACATTTGCAATTCTTGTAAATGCTTTCAACAATAAGCAAAAACATGGTTATGAACAGGTTTATGAACTTCGTAAAGACTGCTGCAAAGGACCCGGTGGTCCAGGATGGCAAAACGATACTCGCGGTCCTGCTCTTCAAGATGCGCATATATTAGCAAATATCCATTCTTCAGAAGAATGTTGTGAAGAATGTATTAAAGATCCAAATTGTATTCAATGGGATTATGGAAAAAGTCCTATTGGAGGTGCTGTTGATTTTAGTAAACTTCAATGTTTTATTTACCATAATAAAAGACATGTAGATTCACCTGATATTTGTGAAACATATGCACAACCACAACAACCTGTAACTGATAGAGCCTATGAAGGTGGGGTTATTCGTTGTTTAGATAGAGGTTGTTTAGTTCCTAAAAAAGTTCGCTACTGATACCTGAATATTTTTAATGCTAATATTTAAGTCATGTTTATTTTTATTTTTTTTTTGCTGCTAATCCCATTAATTACAATTAAATAGTTGTTGGGCACCACTTACACACCGTGTTTTCTTTTATTGATATACTACAGTATTATGTAGTTTATAATATATTTTATTAATAGAATAAGAATGGTGATATTTTGTTAATAGAATAAGAATGGGGATATTTTAGTAAAATTGAACATTTAATACATAATGCGATAAAAAATTTGAAGTAGGTAGTAAATTCTAGGAAAGTAATATTAATTATAAGTGAAATATTTTAAACATGAACTGTTCAATTATATTAAATTAATGCTAATAATTGATAGAATAAGATTAAAATTAATAAATATCTAATTATTAAAAATAAAGACAAAATAAGTAGTGTATCGCGTTATTTCGAGGCTCAACACATTAAAAAAAATTTTTTTACACAAAATTTAGTTATAGTGGTTTTTAAATTGTTATATTCACATATATATTCCAATGGTATATTTTTGGATAGGAAAAAAAAAAGGTTTAAGTACCATTCTTGATGGAGCTCTTAAAAGAATCCCGAGGCAAATTTTTTATAATAAATACACAATTTTTCAGAATTACTAAAGAACTTATTAAAGTATTAGAATACAAAAATGAGGAGATAATCAGGCAGGCTTAAATTTTTTGTAACGTTATATACTCGGATAGATATAATATGCATTCAACTAGGGATGTAATTCAATTTTAAATGCAAAAATATTTTTTTTTCGAAAATATTATCAGTTATAGTTTGGTAACCATAAAGATTGCGATTTATTATAATTAAATTACATAATATAGTAAAATTATTATAACATTCATAACAAAAGTGATAACTATAATGATGAAATTAATATATATACCGTAATAAATCTCTTTTGGCTTGATTTTATTAACATGATTGATGAATCGATTTTATAAATTTATCTTTAAATCTGTCTAACCAGTTATCTCAAACTGATACATGTTCGCAAGAACAAAATAAAACCATCAAAAGAAAAGGTCGTCCAAGAGAAAAAATTTTGGGATTATTATGTAGCAAATAATGTTTTAGTAAGTTAAAATAATAATATAAGAATTTGTTTAATTATAGTACGGATGATTGAATAAATCGAAACAAATAATAAAATTTTTTGTAATTATATTAGTAATGGAACGTAAAACCATAATAATAAAGAATTTATTACAATCACTATGATATGTGATAAAATTATTCATGTTTTACAATAATTCTTGTATAAATAATGCAAAAACTATTTTCTGGGTTTCCAACAAAGCTAGTAATTATATATATATAAATATAATTGACTTTGATTTTAGCCTTTATAATAACCAAATTGTTTAAGTTTACATCGTCTCCCCCCAAAGGAGTTTCAACAAAACAAACAATTTAAATCCAGAGTGATGCTGGAACCTGTGTGCTATTTTCTTATATTACACAAATTATTAACTATAAGTAACATCATTCAAGCATTATTTACTCAAACTTTCTTGGAATTATTCTAGCATCCATTTTTACGCATTGCCTAATAATATTAAAATTATACTTAATAGGAGCGTTCATATCAACTAACTCAATATCATACTTTCTGTACAACAAGACCATAAAACTTAAAATTTCTATTATAGATAAATTTCGACCTGGGCACATGCGTAATCCACCACCAAAAGTGTTGATAGTTTTATTTGAACCATCAAGAAATCGGTCTGGATTGAAGATGTTTGGATCAGTCCAATGTCGAGGATGGTTATTAGCACCCTCAATATAAATGAAAAATTGTAAATTTGCAGGGAAAAGGTGACCATCTATTTCGACAGGTTTAGTTGATGTACGAAAAGTTGTTGGAGCTGAAGGGTAAATTCTTGAAACTATAAAAAGTAATATCAAATCATGAATGAACATATAAAGCTTAGTAATGCGTTATCGTAATAATTACAAAGTCAATGTTTGATTAATTCTGTAATTTAGGTAACTAACCTTCTTTGATAACAGCTTCACAATATTTTAATTTAGTCAAGTCTTCTGAAGTGAAACGATAATTTGGATCATGTCCAAAGACAGTTTCTAACTCTTTAACCACACGTTCTTTTACTTTAGGATAATGTGCCAGATAATAGATGATAAAAGTAATACTATTTGCGACCTAAAAAAAAAAAATAGGAATATACAGATTAAAATTTTTATAATGATAATGTAACAAATTTGAAAATAAATTTATAAGAAATATTTTATCATACTGAATCAGTTCCAGCGGCGAAAACTTCAATGAGATTGCCACAAATTTGTTCATCGGTCATAGGTTCCGTATGCATTTCATCAGAAACATTCGATATATCGAGAGATGTATTAGCAGTCAAGAATAATGTTAATAAATCTGATGTCAAAGATTCTTTATCAGAAGTTTTTTCGATCTCTTTTCTGCGTTCCTGAATTATTCTAGTTAAATATTTGTATAGCAAATCTCTATTATTAATCAAACTTCGAGCATATTGTCGAACACCAGGAAGAATTCGAATAATTTTTGGGGTAGTGAAAAAAAATTCCATAGCTCTAATATAGTTTCTTATTCTTGCAATATAATTTTCAGATTCTTCTATTGCACCAACAGGGGTATCAAATTTTTTGGTAGGTAATAACTTGTTATAATAATCGATTACAGAATAAGCTCTTTTGTGTGATGTCAAAAAAATAATAGATTCGGAAGTAGCAAGTAATATCCATTTCTGTATATCAAAAATTTGATCATTTCCAAGATTTTTCCAAAGACTTTGCCAACATTTTTCCATCCCTTCAAAAATATCTTGAGTTCCTTCAACGACTTGTTTAATGAAATTAGGTGACATAATAGCCTTATTCATAAATTTACGATTATAAGACCATTCCTTTAAATCGTTATTAAACGTCATACCAATCTTAGTAGTATTAAATTCCTCAAGACCAGAATTTGATACTGAACGAATAAGAAATGCATTATTTGTAGAAGGGCTAAATATTTTTTCAAATAAATCATTTCTAGCTAACCACACAGTTCTTACGGGTCCCTTGTAGATTTCCCACATGTCTCCATAAATTGATTGAAGTATTTTTGCCGAGGCTGAATCATCACCAGAGTATTGATGAAGATTTCCTATTTAATTAAAACACAATTAATAAGGTATTAATTACACGGAAACAAATAACGACATGTACCAATTATAGGCAATGGAATTGGTCCTGGAAGCGGGCAAGGACGAGTAAAGTATTTATAATAATAATACAGTATGTAAGTTACGAAACCAAATATAAATGTTTCTAAAAGAATTAAATTGGCAGACGACATTGAAAACAATTTTTTAAAAAAAAATTCAAATAGTGATGGGCTCAATGAGATTTTATATTTTAATATATTGAATAATCCTGATTACATAATCACGGCGTATGTAAAAGAAATTTTATGCGGTCAACCTTTTACGTTGATTACAATGAGTTAATCGCCCAGGTTTACTAATTTTCTCCACCACTTCTACCACTTGTGATTGGTTCTACTAATTATTCACATATCGGAGTATCTATGTTATTAATGATACTCCGATAGTGGGAAAAATAGTAAACCTGTAATTGCCATCCTTTTTGATTTGAACTACGCCATAAATAGCGATAGATTTTTAAGATAACGTCACGAAATATGGTCGGATTTAATTTCCTAATGGGTTTACTAATTTTCCCCTATTGGAGTACCATGACAAACGCCAGGGCGTATGATCGATTTAGTGTCACATGATTTTCCGACGTCTATCAGCCAATTAAAAATCAGAATCAGGTGTAACGTAAAAAAATTTAAAACGCACTTTGCAAAAACCGCATTTATCTCAAAATTATTGTGTAATTTTGCTATATTACTCCCCTTCCTAACCTTAAGACTTTAATCAAATATAAACGAAGTCTTTAACCCAACAACATTGCTTCAGTGCATTATGTGACAGTAAAATCGATACTACAGTACTACGCCCTGTCAAATTTGATAAAATCACATAGTTGGGTAATTAATAGAACCAATCAGGTAGAAGTGGTGAAAAAAATTATTAAATCCCTATTATAGGTTCTGATATTTTATGTGGATGCTGCGCATCCGTATTAATGATTCTGCGCATTTAATACGCAGCTCATGAATAGAGATTATTTGCAAAAAGATTTTTTCACTAAAATAATCTCGTCAAATCAAAAATCCTGAAATCACGTAAATTGATATTTATGACATTTAAACTATTTTAAACTGTGTTACAATTTTTAATTTTTTAGCATTGTAAAATGATTATATTATAATTCAACGTTGGCATTTTATTGTTCTATTGCTCTATTGTAAATTTTTTTATATTTAATTATACTAACTTACTGTAAACATATTTAGTCTTTTAATCCAATAATAAATTTAATAATTATAAATTGAGATTTGCTATTTATCGCCTGCGGCGATGATCGCCGCAATGTGATTAACCAATCAGATCGCGAGATCAGGTGTAACATAATGAATTGAAAAAAAAAACCAAAAAAAACATCCATAGCTCAATAATTAACTTATAAAATAAGATAGCTGCGCAGCACGCGGTGCGCGCAGGACCAGTACGATCGGCGTCAATAAAGTTTATGCATATGCATGTAAGTATTCAGGTATATACAGGCTTGAGTTATGGTGGCCAGAAGTAAACTGGGTTTTTTAAATACACTGCACTGTTATTTCAGTCACAAGCCTGCAACCCATTTAGTGAAGGTCCATGCACTACTACGGTAGCCATGGAGCCTAAAACAAGGTCTTTACACTGCTACCGCAGCCGCGAAACCTAATTGTCAAGGTTTTTGTACTGCCACTGCAGTCTAATTGCTACAAAAACCAGTTACACTACTACCGCAGATGTGGGGCCTAATTACTAAGGTCCTTGCACTGCTACTGCAGCTTCGGAGCCTAATCACTACAAAAACATAATCCTTGTGCTACTGCTAATAACTTCATAGTTATAAAAATAAAAAACTAAAACAAAACTAGGTCCTTACATGACAT
>CAJVPZ010002969.1:0-11616 GCA_910592135.1 Racocetra fulgida | reverse complement strand
TATATAATCACACTCTTTTATAATCACCAATTTTCTTGATACAAACTGTGTGATTATAGAGGAGGAAGACTGTATATGAAATATCTCATATTAAAAGGATTTATTTTGCAAATTTTTTAAAAAATAAGTATTTATTAAATTTGATATAGCCAATATTTTTCAAATCTAAATAAAAGGTGATTTACATAATAAAAAATAGAGATAATATAAAAAAAAATCACATGAACTGTCTAAGACCAAGCATATCATGAGATTACTTAATAATCACCTGTTAACATTAATTAATCAAAATTATAAAACTTGATTAATTCCAGATCAGTTCAAAAATCAAGACAAATGATTAAACTCAATTATTTCAAAATTGTTTTTTTTTAATATTAAGGTGATCACTTTGGGGTCTGGCACATTTTATTGAACTTTGGATAGAATGCCAGGGTAACTACATGGGCTATTCCTGACTTTGTTACATTAACGAGGATACATTCTAACTATATGTACAACTTTTGGTTGTCTATTTAAGCAATCTTGCATATATAACCCATATGAACTACACTAGATACCGTACCTATAACTCACTATTACTTGAGTTACTCAATTAAACCCTCTAATTAACTTAGCACTGTCGGGATATTCTTCTCAAAGAGGAACTGCCGTATAAGCCCCTTAGAACTTTAAAGCAGACGCATACTACCATATAGGGGTCCTTTATCCTCGTAATAAATCTACTAGAGCGGTCTATGTTCCATATATATATCATATAGATTTTTGATAACTTATGCCTAGACCACAGCCAAGTACTTGCAGATTTTTATTTTTGCTACCATTACCTACTCTGTGCCCTTGCAAAGTTCACCCAAACCTCAGCATACACTTTACAGACTATCAACAGTACTTTAATACCAATCGTCAGCACCTTAAACTTTCAATCCAGATGGCTTGGGAGGGACCAGTGGGCGTCCTCTGATATTCCGAATGAATCTATTTTTCTCTGGTTAATCTGGCGGTTTGGTTGGTGTATTGCTTGCCAAATACTCAGTCTTGATTCAGTTTGTCTTTGGTATCTGGTTTTCCAGATAATAATCTTTTACATAATGCTGTCGAAGATCTGTGCTACCTCTCTACTTGGGGTTTCTCAAGTAGGCTTTTGTATCTCTGATCCTTTGGATTTATTTGGCTGCTTCATCTAGGCTTCGTATAACTTATACATTACACTATATTCCACAACCTCTCAATATAAGTTTGTAAGACCAAGGTTACAGGTGCTGATCCAATTGACATGTTATACAGTTTTACCGTAACGCATTTTCGCAAATTCAAATTTCGTCACCAGTGGGATTCGAACTCTTGTCCTGCCGCTTGAGGGTACAACAACTTACCAACTACATTAAGTCACCACACCTTTATTTCAAAATTGTTTATATTGCAAAATGAGCCTTTTTTAACATAAAACACCCCATATATTCGACCTTAATAAATAAAATTTATTTTATTAGCACTTATTACTTCAAATAAGAAGTTATTTATATATAATCACTTAATCTTTCTAGCATAACTGCCAAATCATTAATTAAAATCAAATCATTATAATTATTAACTAAATAAAATACAATTAAAAAAAGACATAAAGTTGAGGGTCTTTATAGTAGAAAGAGTCCCAAAATCTGATTTTGAGATAGTTAAGTTTATTGTTTTAGTAATAATTTCAGGTAATGTCAAGTTTCCTTAAATTTTTTGTGGCAATCTATTTTGTATTAAATTTTAAAATAATTATCTATTTTCTTAATATGATTTATTATAAATTGATTAGGTGCAACTTTAGGGTGTCTGGTATATAAAAAAAAATTTGGCATACTACAGTGAGTGTGTCATATCCTAATTAATCAAAACTATGTTAAGTATTATTGTAAAAATCAATAATGCAGATTTTGTGCATAATTTTGATTAACAAAAACCACAGTAATTTTAAGCATTTTTGCTAGTTCAAGATAACATTCAAAAAATTGATTTAATTTATCTACTAACTACTTTTTTTTAGTAATTTTTGTAGAAAACAATTAACATACTGTAACAAAAAAAAATTATAGTATAAAATCTTTAATAAGTTAGGTATTTTCAAAAGTTATGTTGAAAGAGCTTCGCATTTGTTAATAATACACATATGTCTAGGCTAAAAGTAAATCTTTGTTATAAATTGGCTTTTGTTAGAAAAAATTTAAATTTGTAATTTTAAAGAAAAGTTTGTTATTTTATTTTTTATTGAATTTTATCATAATTCCTTCCTTAGTTTTAATACTGAATCTTTTTGAAACTTGAATATACCTAAACTTTCTAATTGTAAATTACAACTAAAAAATGTACATGATTCATTTGCTATGAAGCGCAAGTCAGATAAATGTCAAGATTTTATTAATGAAATAAATACTCGTTTAAATGAAGTATCTGATTATAAGCTTCAGAAAATATACAATATTGTCTGTAATGACACAAATATTAATAAATTAAACTCATCCAAAGCATATGACGCAATAATTAATACTATTAAAAAATTAACAGAATCTAATCTAAAATTAACGTCCTCTTTTTTGCGCACTATGAGATATCTACACAGAAAAAATGATGATCAAATAATATTACTTTATTTACAAAACAAAGCTTCTCAATACTTATCAAATTCACTTTATAAACCTAAACAATTATTTGATTAATGAAGTTCTCAGAATAAACAGCTTAAATGCAATCTTAATAAACTTGGAAAGTCTAAAAAAATATAGTTTATAAAGTTCAACAACTCAGTAGTACCATTATACAACTTGAATATAAACATCATCAACATATATCCTGAATTCGTGCAATGGCCAGGCACCCACTAGAATTAAAGACTGATAATATAAAAACAATAATTAAAAGTTTAATTCAACAAAATAAAAAAGAACATAATTTAGATTTTATAAAACTTACTACCAAAGTTTCTCAAATAAATCAAATATCTTTTAATATTGCAGCAGAAAGTATAATGACAATTTTTAATTTTTTAACTAGGGATAATATTAAATCTTAAATTTCAGATACAATAATTAGACGCTAGCATCATGAGATCTCAGAATCACATATAAGAAATATATTTCAACAAGCTAACTAATTGAATTATTTTTTATTTAGGATTATGACAGATGAATTGGGTCGAGGTGAAAAAAAATGCTTGTTAAATGTTTTATGTTTTAGAATTCGACAAAAAATATGTCTGATACTATGCTTTTAGAGACAAAAGATCTTATATGGTGCAATTCTGATACTATTAGCCAGGCTTTTGTAGAAATATGTATAAAATATAGTATAAACACTAAACAATGCCTTACTTTTCTTACGGATAACACCAACTATATGAGTGGTCAAGTTGGAGGTGCTGTGGTAAAATTTAATAAATTAACACAAAGTAACTGTGTTCAAATCCCATATGGGTTATATGTACTATATTTGATTCTAAATAACTTTAAGAAATAGCTTTTGGAAAAATTTAGCAAATATCAGATTTTCAAAAGCTTATTATCTATATAACTTTCTTTATTTATTATGGATATTATATGATAGTTATAATTAAAGTGATAAAGATTCATCGTTAAACTTAAGAAGCGAAACAATCAGAAGGCTTTACAAGATGTGATTTAATTATCAATTAACCAAATATCAACAACCTTTATGTTCACAATGGCAATATGAATTAATTACTACAGAGCAGTATCTTGAAAGACATGAAATCTATTTAAGATTTGTTTCATAGTTTCTTTCTAAACTTAAAAGTTTAAAAAAGGCACATATGTCCTATATTCAAAAATGAGAATTATTCTAAAAGTGATAAATTAAATATTGAAGTTCAGTGTTTGGTCAAATTCAGTAAAGAATTTTATTAATCATTTGCTGAATTTCTTGTTGATTATGATCCACAACTAAGAGTTACACAATCAAGTAACCTGTTACACTTACTACCTGGTTGTCAGACACACCAAATGCCTGATTTTATTATTGATTCTATACACAAATTAGTAAATATTTTAGAAAATCTTTATTTGTTTTTTGACACTGAACTTTTACGAAGTACAGAAATAATGAATAATTTAGAATTAGAATTATTAATTCAAAATTAGAACAAGAAATTCAAAAAGGGCTTGAATTGCACCAAAAATGATTAAATTACTAGTTGTATCTTTCTTTAAGTATGTGTCATTTTGGAGGAGATAATGTATGGCAATTTGCTCACAGTTATTGGCACATCATTCTCAAAAAATCTTGGCCAAGAATTCCTAGCCTAAAAGAGCTTTTTACACACAAATTTTTAAAGCAGATATTGCATAGAGAAATTTTAATGATTTTGGTTTTAAAACTGCATTAACTGATAAATTATTATTTTTGGAATTTAGCTCATTTGTTAGAGAATCAAATATCTTACTTCATGAATACCCTCAGCTTTATAATTTTGTTAAAAATAAAATTTGATATATTATTGTTTACCAGCAACAAATTGAGGGCCTATTCAACAAGTGGGATTTAAAAACTCACTCTAATATGACCAATTCTACCCAACAATCTAAAATGTGTCTTTCTGCGACAAAAATAGATGAAATTCAAGTTATTAGTGAATAATTAAAAGAGATCTGAAGGAATAGACAAACTTACCAACAAAATTCTACTGTACAAGTTTCTCAATCAGATAGTCAGCAAGAAAAAGATGCAAATAATCTTTTTAAAAAATTATTTTTTTGTCGCTAAAATTATTGTCAAATATGGGTAATTATTTTTGAACCCAAACCAATATTATATAAGATGTAATAACATTTTTGGTCTGGATTCAAAAATGATTACATACCCATATATAGAGGTAATAGTTAAATATGATGCTATAAATCAATTGCGTCATCAGCAAATATATAGTCATTGAATTCAATTTTTATATAATAAATAAAAAAAATTGTTAACTTTTGTAGTGTGCATCGAGTTATAAAGTTATCAATTTATTTCTTCAAAATCTATTCTATTTAAAACTTTATTTGCTGTTTTTACATGGTCTTTTATTATAGTTAGTGTTTGCGGCAAACCATTTTTAGCCCACCAGCCACGCTAATAGCAAATAGCCAAAATTTTCTAATTTCAGCCAAATAATTTTAATTTTAGCCATTTGCCGCAGCCACTATCATAAATGGTCAACAATCATCATAAAAAAATCTGTATTATTAATTTTTATTATAATACCTGATATAGTTTTGATTAATTAGAATATGACGCACTCCAATGCCACAGGCATGACTTTTGTCAAAATTTGTGCCATGCATGCCTTTTGGCATGCCATTGTATTATTAATAATCATAATACTATAAGTCTAATATATAGTATAGATACTATAAGTATAGTTTTTATACTGTACCTAGTGGCATGCCAAAAACAAATTTGGGCATGCTACTAGCATGCCACTATTGGCATGCTTTTGTCACTATGCCAGACATTTTAGGTGTGACTAATAAATTTGACCAGTTTTAGTAATACCTAATTGAATATATAAATTGTATAAACTGTAGTCTTAAAATTTTTCACAGCATAAATTTTTACTAATCAAAGTTATTTTTAATATATCATTTGTATTGTTACGGGTGAAAAGTAATATTTCTGAAAATAAATAATAAAGATAAAACTGCTGATAAATCCTGTGATAATATCAGCTGAGTAAACAGACGCGAAGATAAAACATTCTCAATTAAAGATATGCGTGGTAATGTGTTGGAATTCTAAGCGAAGCCTTAGGCGAAAGCATTAAAGGATAGTCTAAGTCTCTTTTAATCATACTTTAAAGAAGTTATTTAGAAAGCATAACATCGAGAGCAGTTGGTTACGACCTTTATATGCAGAGAAGGAGTATGTAGATCACTATAATAAACTTATAAGACCTAAATCACCATAGTGACGGCTCTGGCAAGTTGCTTTACCTATTTTCTCTAATTCATATTATCGTTATATGTTAAATCCACTCTGTGACAGTGTCCAATTTTCGACCTAGTATAAAATTTGATTCAATAGTTTTTAAGCTATTTCTTTTGTTGTAGGAATGTTGTAAGAGTTTAACAAGATCAAGCACCTACACCTAAACTCAGCAGTTCCAAATGTAATTATATTTATTCCAAAGTTTATTGTCCACCGTTGTATTTAATGTTTCGAACAGGTCGATTGAAACAGCATAATTTATTTTTTTATATAGGTCATAACCAAATCCTAGGCATAAGTGACCCAATTTTATAATCAATTAATATTTTATTAAAGGGGTTACCTATACTGTTAACATTTTATATTCGGTATTATATATGAGAAACTCTGATTGTTTACCTCTATCCAATTACCCATCACTGCTTAAAGAAACTTATAGGTAATGCGTGTTTCATATTTAACCATATGAATTCGCTCATAAGTATTTAAGTTTAATTAATGGATAGGAGTTCACTGTACTACCAGTAGTACATTGTACTACATTGTAACACTTTTTGAACCCATTTATCTACCAATCAAGAAAACCGCCTGACTTCATATTATAGAATTAACTTTTTATTAACTAGTTTGTTACGTACCACCAGTTACATCATATACTTAATGCAGGGAATTTACGTGTAGCTGAGTTTAATCAGTGGCATTAAAATAGAATAGCGTCATGTATATCAATTCCAATCAATTCCAATCACATACATTTGTCGTTAGTAAAAACTTGGTTAAAATAATAATAATGAATAGTAATAAATAGGCAAGGGTCTCAGGAGCATTAATGACTTTTTTTACAATATTTTTTTTTTATTTTGATAAGTTTTTCTCATATATAAAAGGAAAAAAAAAAATTGATGGTTAAAAAGTGTGTAATCAAAGAGAACTGTGCCAAAATATTAACGTAACTAACTTGACAAGCTAACAAAGCATTACAACGAACAACTCAAGGCTTTTATAAGCATATATATATATTTATTTATATATATTTATATATATATATAATATATATACGTATATTTTTAACATAAATATTGTATGATTTTTGAACATGGGATGCATTTCGCCTAACATTAAATAAGGAAGTAAGGTAACCGTTTTGGGGTCTGTTGTAGGCAACAATATTGCCTGTCCACTTCTAGGAGCTACATGGAAAACTAAACGACTCTCTGCAACAATTTTACGGGCGGCAAGAGGTACTAATCGTTGGGTGCTTAGTCTTGATAATAAACCAGAAACAGAAATTGAAGTATCAGCAGGTCGTATGAAATTAGTAGCTGTTTCTGCAGTTACTAATGATAATAATAATCAGGACAATAATATATTAGAAGTATTAGCCACTAGTGAACCTGAAACCGATTTCTCAAGTGATAGTGAGCTTAGTGAGAATGAGGAAACAAACATTAGTAATAGGGGTGGGGAGGATGAGATTTTTTGGAAAAATGCAACCGTAACAATTGATTCTCGCCAAGTGAATCATTCTTATTCTCAAGCACCAAAGGTGCATATTTCTGATATTGTAGATGCGTTTCCTAGACAATTTTTGAACGCTTTTTACCCATTGAATATATTATGTCTACTGTGATACCATCTACTAATAAATATGCACGTATGAGTGAACGACTCTGAAAAGATTTGACATGGATGGAGTTTATGCGTTTTATTGGTATTTTAACTATAATGACCTATGTTCAATGTGCCGATATTACAGATTATTAGTCCACTAAACAAGAAACACCTGGTGTATCTTTGTCATTTAGACAATATATGTCGCATAGAAGGTTCAAGGATATTGTTAAATACTTAATATTTACTGATCTACCAATAGATGATGATCCGTATCATTTTGCCCGCCAATTTCACAATGCATTTAATGATAATCTTTCTTGTACTATTACACCTGGAGACTACTTATGCATTGACGAATCAATGTGTCAATGGATGTGTAAAATTGATAAAGGACCTTTTTAAAGAAAAATTCCAAGAAAGCCCCACCTAGTTGGTTGTGAATTCAAAGCTGTGGTGGATGCTCGGATTAATTTGTTCTTGCAATTAGATCCTGTGGAGCCTCCTAAATTTTCTAGAAAAAAAAAATTTTCAGATCAATATATGGCAACAGTCGCAACTATGTTGCGATTAACTGAGCCATGGTTTTATAGTGGGAGGACAATTATAGCTGACTTGTGGTTTGGTAATATAAGTACAAGTGTTACTTTGTATAAACATGGACTTTATTCTATTTTACAATTAAAGAAATGTCGCTATTGGCCTAAATATATTCCTTCTGATATTACAGAAGCTCTTGATAGTTAATATGGTTCAATTAACAGTCAGATAGGAAAATTTGATGATGTTGATCTTATAGTATGTTCTCTTTGTGATCGCAAAGATATTGTATTGCTCAGTAATTGTTCAACAACTAGTCCTAAAAGTGAAATAAAAAGATACATTAAAGGATATGGTGATGCAATATTTATTCAGCCTGCCCTTTTTGACGAATACAATGAATACAGATCAGCTGTAGACATGCTCAACAATTTGCGTGATAATGCTCTTTCTTATCATGATGTTCTTACAAATAAATGTTCTACAAATCGTATTCTTGCTTTTTATTTGTCTGTCGCTGAAGCAAATAGTTATTCAGCATACTGTCAGTTTATCCCAGGTAAATTAAATCTGAAGCATGTAGATTTTCGTAAGCAGCTAGTAAGCACAATATTTGACTACTATTCTGATGAAACTATCACAGATCAGCCTAGAAAACGGCCAAGACGCAATAAAAACGATCCAAAAATAATTGAACATCATCTTGTTAGTATAAAATGTGACCCTGCAACTAAAAAGCTAAAAGGAAAACGTGTGCAATGACATTGTTTAACCTGTCATAAGCGGGCAACTACTTGCTGCACTTGTATAATTACACGGGCTTTGTGTACTAATTGCTGGGCTAATCATATTCGTGATATATATAACCCTGTTACAACAAGGTAAACTAAACATTGGTATAGATTCTTTGGCACTTATTTTACTATATTATAAAAGCACTACTAATAATCTCCTTTAGATAAGCCGTAAGGGAGCTTTAAATAGTATACTACATGTAGTACATCTTTTTTGCAAATTTATGTCGTGTGTTTAAAATTGTATAATTTTTTATTATATAATTAATATCAAATAAAAATATCACTAATGTATAAAGTTAGTTTTATTAAATCTTTTTATAAAATATTTTTTAAATTGGTTGATTTTTGAGCACTCTATAAATTTTATAAAATGTACTACCGGTAGTACAAAATGTGAACTCCTATCCATTAATAAATAATATATGTACTCTAATTGTGTAAAATGTCTTCAACGTTGTGAAACGATAAATCACCTTTCATGCCTAGTAAAAATTCCAAATCCGTTCGCATATTATTAGATAAAAAAAATTTTTAGCATGTAAAATTTTTACTGGGTATTCGGGTTGTGTGTCAATAAATTTTTAAATAAAATTTTATATTATTAAAATATATATATATTCTTTTTTAAAAAAAATTAAAATCATCGCCGGGTCATTGAAGGTTAGTTGGTGATATGAAAACCGATAGTATAAGTTTGTATGACCTTATTAGAAAAAAATCTTTTTAAAATTAAAATCCGGGTCGGTAGGTCACAAGAGGTTGGTGATATGAAAACCGAAGATATAAAAATTTTTTATTCATAAAATTTATTTCGGAATTTTGATGAAAAAAGAAATTACTTTTATATGGTCTTATATAAATTTTCGAAAAAATTTATTTTCTTGATCAAGTTAATATGGCCATAAACTCGATTGAAATTCACTAGCTTTAGCTCCAACTTCATATGAATTAATTAATATTAGACTTTATACTTCATTATTGGCTGTAGAGACAGTATTTAAATAGATAAATTAAGATCATTATCTTTATAGATTAGTAAATTAAAATTATTAAATACACATCAAATACACACGTGAAATATTATTACAATTGTCATCAGAAATCGAAAAATCGAGAGTGGTAGAATCTAAAAAATCAAAAAGTAAAATTTTACCGATTAAATTGAACATATATATTATAATAAGAGTAAATAATTTACCATAAATCTTTAACAAATTTGCAGGTGAGATAAATGAAGAATTAATTGGTTTAGAAAGGTTTTTAAAGTTAAGCAGTTTACTTGTAAGTTTATCTTTAGGGCAAACTGGCAGTTCGGTTGACAATTCTGGAATAATTGCATCTGCAGACTGGAATGCTTTTAATATTACTAATTGATCTTTATCATATGCGCTATTATTATTTAGTATTCTATACCATCCTGATAATTCTTTACAGATATCAGATGCAGTTGGTCTATTAGAAGGAATAGCATCCATACATTGATTCGCTAATTGGATATAGCACTCAGGAGTGTCTTTAGCAAATTCAGGGCGCAATCCATTACATATTTTTATAGCTAACGTTTCATCATATTCAAAATCATAATGAGGAGGTCTTCCCGTAGACATCTCAGCCATAATAATACCAAAACTATAAATATCAGCAGCTGTTGTATATGGAAGTTTATTTAACACTTCTGGTGCAACATAAGGTAAAACGCCGTAAACATCATTTTCTAAATCAGAATCATCATTCTTTCTAGATAATCCTAGGTCTGCAATATAAGATATTAGATCACCATTGATATGTTGATTTTGTAATATATTTCCGCTATGAAAATCTCCATGAACATATTCTGCTTTGTGTACTTTTATTAGATTTTTCGATATATCAATAAGTTGCTTTAATTTACTTTTCCAATTAAGCACTTTGAAATTTAAAGATAGGAAATTATGAAGACATCCTCTATTTGCATATTGAAATACCAACAAATATTCATTATTAGTTGTGTCTTGAGTTAGTCCATACACTTCAAGATTATTCCCCACTAATCTAAATTCTGTGTAATTTTTAAACTTATTAAATAAAATAAAATTTATAATGTTAATAATGTTAATAGTTTATCTATACTGTAATTTATCTATATTGGATCATAAATAAAACATTTAAACATACTTCTCTTAGGAAATTCTTTCGTGAACCAGGTAAAGTTTTAAGGGCAACTACACATGATGGTGTACGTGATTGTATATATTTAACATAAGTGGTTGTAATTATTCTTTTACCATCTAACCACGTTGCGGAAAATACAAAACCAAACCCCCCTTTACCAATCATTTGAACATTAACTAAATTATTAAAAGGAATCCATTCGATTACATCTTCGTATTTAGTGGCTTTAAGTTGAAATTCTTTAATGCAATCATCGACTTCCTTGTTTCCACTTGTCCATCCTTTTATTATTATCTGAGGGTCACATGTTTGACACCACGCAAACCATGTGTTATATCGGTTGCAATTTGCACATTTTCCATTACCTTCATCCCTCTTATAATAAAATTCATCAAATACTAACATATAATCATTTGTGGCAGTGTTTTGAGTTAGTCCACATACTTTAAATTCATTATTCTTTACATAATCTACAAACTTATTAAGCATGTAAAATATACAGCACATTAATATATTATTGTGTATTAATATATATATCATGTAACGACGA